>JAJPUD010029869.1:0-13566 GCA_023553655.1 Myrmecobius fasciatus
GTTGTACATTATAGATTTGTAGTTTCATGGGCAATCATTATTTTTATTATACTATGTTATGTAAATGCTTGTTTTATTTCTTAAATTTAAAATAAATAAAATTTTAAAAGTTATAGTACAAGACCTCATTATTTCTAAGGAAAGATTTTTCAGTTCTGATCACCTGAAGCACCTTCTGCAACACCCTGAAAGAACATTGCTTAACATTCAACTGACTCAAAATGTTATATAAATCAAATAATCTTATATGATTTGGGGAGATAATTTTTCCCAAAAAAGTGGAATTTTGTTTTGTAAAAACAAATTTAAAAAATAGATATACAAGCACAAGGGGATTTCTTTTTTCTAGTTTTTTTCAGTCCTGTCTGACTTTTTGTGACTCCATTTAGAGTTTTCTCATCAAGATAATGGAGTCACTTACCATTTCCTTTTCTGGCTCATTGTACAGATGAGGAAACTGAAAATAGTTTTAAGTGTATTATCTAGGGTCATATAGCTAGTAAGCATCCAAGTTCATATCAGAATTCAAGAATATGAGTCTTCCTGACTCCAGGCCCAACATCTACCTGACCATTTGCATTTTTTATCATTCAATAAATTTTGATTATAAAGATGTTGCCACAAGTAGAGTAGCATATGCAGCAACCTATGTATGCTTTATTCTTTCATTAAGAATTCCCCCAATGTGGGACAGCTAGGTGGCGAAGTGGATAGAGCACCAACCCTGAAGTCAGGAGGACCTGAGTCCAAATCTGGTCTCAGATACTTTCTAGCTGTGTGACCCTGGGCAAGTCACTTAACCTCAATTGCCTCACAAAAAAAAAAAAAAAAAAAAAAGAATTCCCCCAATGAGTATGTATATTGTGCAAAAAAGGAAAGAGAATCAAGCCCACACAGGAAGGCTTATAGGTTGCTAGTTTATATTATTCTATTTTTCTCTGTCTCTATCTTTGTCTTCCTCTTTCTTTCCCTCCCTCTCTCCTTACCTTGCCTCTCATCTCCGTTCCAATCTTCCGGAAACCTTTAGTAACTTCTATTTTTCAGAGACCTTGAGAACACATTTCTTGATACCATCAAAACTATGTTGACTTTTGCTTTGATCTGTGTGGACTTGATTTACATCAACAGCTTTCCTTGTCTTAATTTACTTTGATGAAATTTCCTTTTCTTTATGTTCTTTTGAAATTAAAATCCACACACTGAGGCTCCACTGTCCTTGATCATGAAGTTTCCTATAAAATCTTTATAGATTGTTTTTCCCCCTATTTTTCACGTTTATTGTCCTTCTATTTTCATCTTCAAATACCTTTGGGAAGAATTTGCTTAGACCTCTCACCAAATTTTCTTTAAAATTGTTTTTCTTTCCACTATTTTTCACTGTTTTATGAGACAATAATGCACATAATCTTCCAATATCCTTTAGAGGACATCTTGAAAATTATGTTATCTTCTAAATTGAAACTTCCTTTTCCTGCTATAGCTCTCCATTGGATCAGATGATTTTGCTTAGCTATCTGTCAATGTTCACTTATAATTTCATTCATAATTTGTACATACCCCAAAGCTGAAGCCCCTCTTTGCTATCTCCTAAAATAGAAAGGTACCAGTAGAGGCCTTGTACAATATCCCTGTGATACTATCTCACTTGACACATGAGTACTCCATCTTCTCTTCTTATTTTGTGGTTCCTTAATTGAATTTTTCATTTCTATTTCAGATTTCTTTGTGTGTAATGTGTTATGATTTGCTCACATGCACCATGTGCTCACCATTATCTTCTCTATTCGGTTATATTGTTTATATCATTTTATGCATACGTGAACTCTTCTTTCAAGTTTACTATAAGTTAGAGGGAATAATAAAATCTGTATTTCTGTAACTGAAAGGAATTAGAGATAATGTAGTCCAATTCACTTGGATAGAATTAATTTTAATAAATATTTAAGTCTACTGTGTGCAATTCTCTCTGCTAAGTGGTAAGGATAAAAATATGACAATATTGCATAGTAAATACTTACAAAAAGTTTCTCAACTCCAGTGATTAGGAGAGCATGAAAAATTAGGAGAGCATGATACAAAGAAGAGCAAAATATATGTAAAATGAAAACTACAAGACACTTTAAGAAAATTTGAGAAGGGAGAAATTTTCTCTCATTTCCGTATTTCAATCCAATGCAACAGAATTTGGAAAAAAAGCAGAAAGCCTGGAAGCAATCTTTACAGCATATATCTCTAGTAAAAGCCTCATTTCTCAAATATATAAATTATTATTCTTTGACAACTGTGACTAATATGAAAATATGTTTTACATGATAATGCATATATAAACTCTATCAGACTGCTTACCATATTTGGTACAGGTGAAGGGAAGTAGGAATTGGAGAAATTTGGAACTCAAAATTTTGGGGAAAAAGAATGTTAAAATTTTCTTGAATTTTCTTGTAACTGGTGAAGAAATAAAACACTGTTAAAAAAAGTGTGAAACCTTCCCATGGTCAAATACTGACAATTAAACTGCTAGGAAATGTGAATTCCCTTCCTGAATTTGCCATTAGCTTGGAAGTTTTGATCAAGGCATTTAATCCTTTTATTCCTCAATTCTCTCATTTAGAAAATCAATTAGAGAAGAATGATTCTTAGATCCTTTCTAATTTTATATTCAATGGCTTTATGGATCATGTGCAAATGCTTTACTTTTCATATTCAAAATCATATAATATTTGTCTGGCTTAATTTTCCAACCTTGTCTCTAAGTCTTCCCAGGTGGGAATCTTATTCTTCAGTTAAGATCATTTCTTCCTCATAATATTGCCTATTGTGAATAGTAATTTTTGATTATCCTATTCCACCTACCAAAACACTCTTCACCTTTTTCAATACCAATTCATATTTCTTCTTCTGTAAAGATCCAGTCAAGTTCCCTCTCTCCCAGGAAGATTTTCTCATCTTTCATTGTGGGCAATGGGGTTTTGCCTTCTTCAAACTCCAAGGTTGGTTTTTGTGTGTGTGTGTGTGTTTGTTTGTTTGTTTTTTTGGTAATACTATAAAGACAGAGACTATAACTGATGTTACTGGTATAAGGAATTTCTAGGGGAAGAAAGGGCCCCTCTCCAAAGACTGACTGTCACATTCTCTGTAATTTATCATCTTAGAGAGTACATACAGCATTGAGAGTTTAAATGACTTACTCATGGCCACGTAGACACTGTATGAGAGATATGATTTGAACCCATTTGTTCCTGTCTTTTAGGACAGCTCTATAATCACTGTGTCATGTTGTCCTTTTTTTAGCTCTTTGCTATTCAGAAATTAATTTCATTTTCTGGAATATTTTTGGTACTTATTTCATGAAAACAATTTACTTCCTCTGCTAGATTTTTAATCCTTTAGGTATAAGGATGTTTTATATTTTTGTTCTATATTCTTAAGGTAACTAGCATAGTGACAGACAGAAACACTACATTTGCCAAATACTTGATGGAAATTTTTTGCATATGTCTGTATGTACACACATACACACATATAGTCCCCAACTGGAAATATTTATTTAATACTTATTATTTCAATGAAATTAGATTTAACAAATATTTAGAATTTGAGAGGACCTTGTAGGCCATTTAGTCCAACATGGATCTGATCTATAGAATCCTTTATATAATTCCCAAATGGTTGTAGTCTATATTGGAAGAGTGAGATTCTTCTTGAAATAGTTCATTCTAATTTGAATAATCCACTTTGGACAAGCAACAGATTATTATTTGTGTTCTTTAATAGTGGATTGAAATTTTTGTCTTCATAATTTCTACGTATGATTCCTTTTGATCTCATCTGCATTCATATCAAGACCTTGTTCTAGATGAAAACTGCAAATATATGAAGACAGCTATTATTTCCTCTTTCCCTTTTCCATCTCCTCCAATCTTTGTGCTTCCTTCATTAGCTCCTCCATTCTGATTATAATCCTCTAACCATGACATATGTTTTTGATGTCTTTCCTAAAATGTCTCCAAATTGAATGAGTGACACACAATGTGGTCTGACAAGGGCTAAATTTGCTCAGAACAAACCTATATTGCTAAGCAATGTGTCTGACCTAATGGATTAATAAGTTAATGCGAGCCTTTTGGGTTATAATGTCATAAACTTTAACTGTAATTTACCTTTAACTTCACTAAAATTCAGAGATTATTTTCATGAAAAAACAATCATCTAGTCACTTCTCCATGTTTCACTTTTTCATAATCATTTTAATTTATTTCTATTAAATTTGTCACAATTATATTCAGGCTCCTTATTTTAGATCTCATTGAATAATGTCTCCGTCATTCAGTGTTAACTATTGTTTCTAGTTTAGGATTATGTACATATTTATGAACTATCATTTTATCTTTTTCCCACATACTTGATTACAAGAATTTTGAACATTTCATTTTTTATTGGAGGCCTCTTTAATTTGAAAAGAGGCCTCAAATTACATGATCCAAATTACATGATTTGGGCCTATTCATTTAAACAGTTAACTCTATTGTTCTATCTTTGTATATTGTTTCACCTTGTTCACAAAGATACCATAAGAGTTATTGTCGGATAAGGATTTTGGGAAAAAAAATAGATGTAGTATATGTCTATCTTCCCCTGATCTCTCAATCTAGTAAATCTATAAAAAGAAAGGAATGGATTAGTCTGTTTTTTTTTTTCTTGATGTAGTTGTGCTGAATTTTAGTGGTCACTGTTTCTAAATGTTTACAAGCCATGTCTTCATGAGTTCATCCTTACCAGATTAGAATTCCAAGATTGCTTCACAAGATATCTTTATGCAAAGGCTTTGTAATTATTTATCAAATATATAAATAGTATATTGCTTTCTACACATGTGAAGAACTCTATGAGGTCTAAAATCTATTTCAATTTTGACATCCTAGAAAATTCTATTATTTGAATTGGTTGGCCTTAACTAAAGCATTATTTACTCTTTTCTAGTCCTATAATATTTCCCTTTTTTCTCACTATTTTGTAGTTTATTAATCAATCATGACACTCTCTGGGCCTAATGATTTGAATTAATTAAAGACACTGAAGTCTACTCTCAATATTTCCTAATTTGTATTGGTTTCTGATTAGTGATTCTCTATGCTTTGTCTTTTTTTTTTCATTCAAATGTAACAGAATTACAGAATTGCAGTTGTCAGGTCTCACTGTAGAAGTTTAGTCCAAATCATAACTTGGAAAAACAATTCTGTCAAGAACAAACCCAATAAACACTTACCGTGTCTCTGTTTGATGATGTTTAATGAGTGACAATCTCACCAGCTATATAAGAACCCATGATTGTACTCCATCTTCATCAGGAATGAAAATATACACATGATAATTGGGTTAGCAGTTTTAGCTCTTCTTTATTTTTGAAGCCATAATCCATGGAGTCTGAGTAGCATCTTATCTCTGTTAGCTTTTTTTTCTTGATGTTTTTTGTCAACGTTTAGTGGTACTAATGATGTCCATCTACTGCATTAGGTGATTCAGTTTTCTAACAATCTTGACACTATACTTAAAGGTTTGTACTACTTCTTTATCTGCAACTTGCTGCCAAAAAGCTGAACTATCTTTGAAAAATCTAGACTGTTCAGTGGATTACTTGTTCTTCAGTAATTACTTTTTTAGATATTCCCTCTTTTCTTCAGTGGAATAATTTGTTTCTGTTTGTCAGTGGCAGAATCAATGGAGTACTAGTGTAAATATATCAACTTGAATTGTTGTGTTTGACTTTTAATGTACTGAAGAACCATGGAGCCTACAATATCTATTTTGTCTCCCATTTTAAAAGAAGATAGCTTATCTGATATTCATGTCTGGTTTTTCTCATAATGTAGTATGGCAATGTTCTAATACATTGCTTGTGCAGCAGGAACACCTGGTACATTTCAATTCTGCTTATACTTTATATTTCAAATACATTAGACAAAAGTAGTGGAATTCAACAACATAGAAGAAAGAAAATGTTTATATTTGGGTGAGCAGAGCTGTTTTAGAAATAGAAAAGCCATAAATTTCTGATTTCTCTTCCCATGGATGTGAAAAAGATTGTAGATTTGAAGACAGAAAGAAATTCATGTGTCATTTAGTACCATTCTCTCATTTCCATCAATGAGGAAACTGAGTTCCACAGAATTTAAAGCACCTGCTCAAAAATGCACAATGATACACATCAGAAATAATACTAGAAATTAATTCTACTGACTCCCTTTATTCTTCACATTCTCTGCCCCCCATTAGTAGTCTGAAAATAGCATACTTGTATTTTTACAAAAAACTTTACATACATTAACTCATTTATTCTTCACAAAAAGTTTGTGGGATATATAAACTCCAAGTACTCATTTTGTAAATATTCAACCTGATACTCTTAATTGTAATGTGATGGTCACACAGCTTCTTGCTGTTAAAGGCATGACACTGAATTCAATCAGTTTATTCCTGATTTCAAATAGAGCATTTTACCTAATATACTGCTGCACTACTTCTGAAACTTTCTTTTTCTGATCTCTTAATCTGACTTGGTTGCTAAGAATCATTATGAGTCCATATCATGATGCCTTCTTTGTTCACTTCTATTTCCCTGATAGCCAGACACAACATTAATAGATATTCTCCCTTCCTCACTTCTTTTTAAGGATGGTGGTATTTGAGAGGGTGGGGAAGAGCTTACTTTTCAATTTTTTGCTTCTCATTTCAAAGCTCTATGTAACTAAATGCAAACCTCAGGATGGGAGGTACAGGTGGTCCTCTGTTATGGCTAGACCTAGACCAAGATATATATCATATCTAGTTTTTATCTGCTGCTGTTTGAAATGAACTTTGTAACTGTAGCTTGGAATAGTCTGTGACCTACTGTCTGAATGGAACAGAGTGCTGAGTTCACAGTTATATGACCTAATACATTTATTAAAGGTTGATAACTCACAGGCAATCTTTTCTGTACATGGCAAAGGGAATTAGACAGGCTGTCTTGACTGCTTGGCTAGTAATAGGCACACTTCAAGATGTTTTGATAGGTCAGTGTGAAGCCATTATTGCTTAACCTAATTCAAGGCAATGGTAATTGATCAAGACATCTAATTCATTGGGTTGAGGGGATAATAAAAATGTGCTTTTTGATTTCCCTTTAAAGTCCAACAGGAAATGAGAATATTTCATGATATCTAAACTGCAGTCATTCTTTCCATTTTTTTTTTGAATGGGCTATTAAGATTATTAACAGACTTTATCAATCCACAAGGAAAGAGCAGTATAAAAGTCTAGGTTCACTCAAGATAGTTTATAAAATTTTAATTTTCAAGCATTCTTTGAAGTGAAGTCATCCTCTTCTAAGTGCATGTACTTGAAAAAAAAAGAAAAAGAAAATCCAAATCTCTTTGATGCGTAACATAATCTATTCTTCACTTTTGGAGTTATTTCAAAGGTGAGGTTTTTGGAAACTCATTATTACCTTAGCCATTCTTCAGTTATAAAGAAGAGAAAAATAGAGCTGTGTGTAAACAACAGTCTGCCAATATGGAAGATGAATAACTCATTATAAAGTCCTATGAAAATTAGATGATTCAGATCTCCCCTATCAATAATATCTAAAAGACAAGGAAAGCATAATGTAGAGATGGCCCATCAGATTATCAGCTGAAATGTCTTCTTTTTTCCAGAATATCATGAGTTTATGAAAGAATTTGAAACCTCTTTTAAAAACATGACTTGCCATTATTAAATACTTAAGTTTCTCCATAAATCTTAAGGCCATCAATTGTCAGTATCTCATTGCTCAATGGGTTTTCCGTTTGTGTTCCCTTTAATAGCTTAGAAGAAGAGATATGAACTATGAGGATTGTTAAAGCCCACAAAAGTCTCTCTGTGTTTTCTTTTGAGGGGAAAGGTAATTTGTTAAGAAACCTCCTTGACAGGATGATGGAACATACTTCTTTTGTTTTTTTCCCACCGCGTATAGCCATGAGATTCAAAAGAAAGCTAGGCTTACTGTAATGCATTGACTGACAATTAGGTTTTAAAACCCTAGGAAATAGGATCTCATAATGGTACCTAATGGGATTCTGAAATAAAGTCTACAGCTCTTAGGTATCATCAGGTAGTGAAATTAAAAGAAAAGCACAGAAACTCAATTATTGCTCGAGTCGGCTCGTTAAGTTGGTTGCTGTCACAACTGGAAGATTCTTTGGCTCCACAGTAATATTGCAAATATCAGTTTCCTGTGCCATTAGAGATTATTATGCCCCATAAAATTAATAAATGTGTATCAAATTTTTGGCATGCTCTACACATGAAACTCTTTGGAGGTTTATTTTTATACTTTCCTCCCCAAAATACAATGTAATTTTATTAAACCATCTAACGAAAAGAATTGGCTACAGCCATAAAAATCTAGAGGTGTGATGATTTAATCATCACAATGCTATTTTTAGTCTTGTATGGGTTTGCACATATTTCTAAAAGGCCTTATTTTCATAAATCACACCAAGGTGCATTTGAATGAAAAAAAAAATAGTTGGCCATGGATGAAATGGTATTGCAGCTGCCCCTATAACTGAATGATTACAGAAAAACAATAACAAGAAAAATTAGTCTACAGATGGCTGAATGTGTGGCCTAGTTTAGGTTTTAAGTTTATATTTTTATCAAGATGTGTATGAATGTTACTTGCATAATTTATATGAACATTTACTTGTAGCATTTTTCATTCTTGTCATTTTTATTTCAAATTTTCCCCAAATCAGCTAAAATATTAATCTTTTTAGAATGATATTCAGCAATCCATAAATCAATTAATAGATATTGTTAATCACCTATTATAGGATCGACACTGTGATAATTAAAATTAACAAAATTTCTACCTATTAAAGTGATAGATCAGTATCAGATTATGTCATTTAAAACAATTTCATATTTATTTACTAATATTTTATCTTTTTCACTTCATGAAAATTGGTTAAATAATTATAAACTGCATGCATCTATGGATTAAACATAGGATATAAACATAGAGAATATATGTGTGTGTGTGTGTATACCATTATCTCTATATACCTGAATAGATCTCTCTGTATGATATATACATTGTATTTTAGAAGATATTAATGCAAGAAAATTTAATTTCATTCAATGAAATAGAAAGTTGAATCTTAAGACACCTAAGAAAAAGCATTTTTCTCCGAAATTTAAAAAATCTCAAATTTCATCAAGTTTATCTTTTCACAATTGACTTATTTGCTGCCAGAAATTTGACTTCTCTAAATCTGACTTGGAGCAAATGCCTAATGATGAAGCTTCCTTGCCCTTGTTCCAATGGATCTTCCCAAAAGGTATGCATAAAGGTTGGGACTGGGGAAAATTATAAAAGTCTCTAGGAATCAATCTTGTGGATATGGGAGGCCCTAAGAGATAAAACATACCAATGAACTAAACTTGAAAAACACAGCCCAGGTTATAGGTGCTTCTAAAAGCTAAAGCTGTTTATTCTGCATTTAAGATATATCCCAACAAGGGATAATATTGCATGTAGAAGAATGTAAAAGAGTTATGAGATAAGACTGGAAATATGGAACTATCAGGAATCGCAGAAACAACCTTTCAAGCCTTCCTTATTGTGCAGGTGAGAAAACTAAAGCTGAAGGGAGTTAAATAAATTATCCAAGATGATACAGCTAGTAAATGGCTAAAGAAGGATATAACTCCAGAGTACTTTGTTGTCTGTATGACATGTTATGTTTGACTGTGCTATGGGAAACCTAGAGAAATTTGAAACAAACAAAAAAACAAACTGGCAAATTAGACCACATAATGATAAACTAGTAAGCCTCATAGTAAAGGAGGAATTTGTGATACAAAATAAATGGATATGTTTCATTAATCCAAAATACTTAAAAAGTAAACTTTTCTTTTTTCTATTTTTATGACCTCTTTTGCTTTTTTTCTCCTCTGCATCACCCCCTCCTTCCATTCATCTCTTTATAATTTCCCTCTATTTCTCTCTCTGTCTCTCTGTCTCTCTCTTTTTTTTCTTCTTTCTGAATTTGTCGCTGTTTCTCTACCTCTCTCTGTTATTCTCTGTTTCTGTCTTTCCCTCTCTCTCTTTCTCTCTCTCTGTTTCTTTTTGTCACTGTCTCATTCTGCCTCTATTTCTCTCTTCCCTTTCTCCTCTTGTACTTCTTATACATATCATTTTATGGGGGAAGCAATGTATAACAGAAGCAACAGCTAGATAAGAATACATGAATTTGTGTTACCCAAACCTTTTTACTCTCTGAGACAGGCTTCATGTCATTCTCAAACATGTCTTCACTTTCACTGTTTTTTCTCACTTCTTGGAGAATCTTCTAAACCCTAAGAAATAATATATCCCTTCTCTCATGGTTTAGAAAAATTCCCAAGATGGCACAACTATCCCAGAGAAGACTACCTTTTTATGAGCCAATTTTGTTCAAGCTAAATTAATTATGACATTTTTATTTCTCACCACATTCTCACACTTCCTTCCTCCTCTGCTTGTTTAGCAGAAATCTGTCCTTTCCCTCTGGGGCCAAATCTCCAACTCTATAATCCAATATTGTGATTCCAACCTTTTAATTCCATCCTTTTTTAGGCCTCCCGCTTGTCATCCCATTTGACCAGTTTCCTTCTGTCTTCCACCTCCCTTTTATTTGTTTATCATACTCTTTTATTTCCTTCTGAAAAAGGCAATGATTCACCAGTAGGCCTTCAGAAGGTTTAATTTATAGTACTATGATTATTTTGATATATTTTAAGCAGTGTTTATTAATTGCCTATTATTTCTCCAATCCTTTACTGTATTCTGAAGTTACAAAGGAGAAAAAAATTTATCTCTGTTTTCAAGGACCTACTCTAATTTCCTAATATTTGAGTTTTCTTGCTATATGAATAGTAATATCCAAAAGCTGAAGATTGGATGCTACCTCTTCCAACACTGATTGGAAAAAAGAGAATTTGGAGCAATGGAATCCCTGAGCTAGCAAACTTTCAATTTTTAGTTTCCAAACTGTAAGCATTCTTAATCTGGCATTAAATCACTTGGAAAAACTTAATGTTTATGATAAAATTGTTATTTCAAAAAAATTAGTTCTTCATGTTTAATTCATGAATTTAAAAACATATATGTGTATGTATATGTATATGTATGTGTATGTGTGTGTGTGTGTGTGTATATATCTCAAGAACCTCTGACACAGTGGATGCTTAAAATTCTATTTTTTTGAGTTAACTAGAGTTAACATAATGGAAAAAAGTAGCCTTCTTCAAAGAAAGGCAAAATAAAATTTTGAAAATTTTAATTTGAGGAAACAAGGTATGGGGGTGGGGTGTGATGGAGTACAAAGTAACATTTGTCTTCACATAATTTACAAGCTCTTATGTTAAATTAAAAAAAATACTGTGTTTATTGTTTGTGACTTTTTAAAAAAGCATTTGACACAATAGGGGGAAAATAATCTTGAAGTTTCTCGCCAGATGAGATATACTCTTGTGCATACATCAAACTCCTACAGCACGCTATGACTGATGCAGCTATGGAGATAGTTTTGCTCAAATATCCACTAAGCACTGTCATCAAGTGAAGTGTAAAACTGGACAATAGTGCCTGTTTAAGGTTTACAATGCTACAAAAGATGGATTCTAGCTTAAGGGAAGAAATTATATATTTTTCTATATGCAAATGACCTTCATTTAATTTTTTGAACACTGAAATACCTGAAAACCTCCTAAATGAATCCACAGGCCTGGGAATGAGGTCAGTCTAACCAGATAAGATAGAAAAATAAGGTCAAAGAAAACAAAGGTACAATTTTCATATTATGATGTACAACTGAATAGACAACCCATATAATTAGTCACTCAATATATGAATTGAATTTAACTTAGGAAACTATTCAGTGTTTTTTTTTTTTAATCTTAAACTGCTTGCTAATGCCAAAACAAAAACAAAACAATCAGACATTGAAACACCAAAAATCTCCCACTAATGCCATATTTTGCTGACACAAGAATCATGGTGATTTTGGAAGAATTTGTACTTACTAGTAATCCAAAGTTCTTCAAATTTCTCTTGGATCAGTGTATTACTGAAAATAGCTAAGTCATTCACAGCTGTTAATCTTACAATAATATTACTGTTATTTTGTATACAGTACATTTTACTTTGAATCAGCTCATGGAAGGCTTTTCTGAGAACATTTTGCTCATCATTTCTAATACACAATAGCATCCCTTCATAATCACATAGCACAATTTGATAGAAATTGATAGAAATCCTCCCAAATTTGCCTCCAAAAAGAGTTGCTATAAATATTTTTTCTGTAATTATTAGTCCTTTTGTTTTATTTTTCTAAATCTTTTTTTAGGATATGCACCTAATAGTAGTGTTGATAAGCCAAAGGCTAGACATGATTTTTATAACTCTTGGGGCATAGTTAAATTGCTTAATAGAAAGGTTGAATCTGTTCACAATTTCACCAACAATGCACTCATGTCTCATTTTCCCCACATCTCCTTGAATATATCACTTTTCTGTTCTATTAAACAATCTACTAAGTATGAGGTAATACCTCAAAAAATTTTCAATTTTCACTTCACAAATCAATAGTGAATTAAAATGTTTTTCATGTAGTTATATATTACTTTGATTTCTCCATATGAAAACTTATTTCTTTTGATTATTTATCAGTTGGGAAATGGCTCTTATTTTATTTTTGTAAATATTACTAAGTTCTCTATAAGTTTGAGAAATAAGGGCTTTATCAGGAAAAACAAAACAAAACAAAACAAAACAAAAAATACTTGCTTCCATTATTTTCACCACAATGGAAATTTCTATCCAAAATTTATTGGGATTGCTTTGGGCCACTGAACCACTGAGAAAAACCAAGGCTTTCATAGTTGTTAGTTGCACATTCTTACTGGTACTGTGTGCTGTGTATTCGTGGTTCTGCTTGTTTCATGTAAATCTTTCAGGGCCTTCCTATAAACAGCTTGTTCATCATTTCTTAAAGAACAATAATATTCCATTAGCTTTATATACCACACCTTATTCATCAACTCCCCAATTAATGGGAATTTATTCATTTTTCAATTCTTGATTACCACAAAAATAGCTTATAGTAATTGATAATTTTTTTGCCTTTCCTTTCTCTAATTAATCAAAGGTTTATCTATTTTGTTGTTTTTTCATAAAACCAAGACTACATTTTATTTACTAGTTCAATAATTTTTTAACAATATTCAATGAATTAGGCATGGGACAAAAAAGCTAGAAAAAGGACAAGTTAAACCCACCCATTAAAATACTAAATTAAAAACCCTGAAATGCAAAGGAAGGATTAATAAAATAGAAACGAAAAAAAGTATTGATCTAGTAAATAAAATTTAGTGTTGGTTTTTATTACCAGTTAGTATCACTCTTTGAAATTTCCTCTCTGTCCTTGTCTAAATTAGTGTTTTGGGGGGGCGGAGCCAAGATGGCAAACTGCAGACAGCATTCTCTGTGAACTCCTGGGA
>JAJPUD010029871.1:0-13566 GCA_023553655.1 Myrmecobius fasciatus
TTTTTTTTTTTTTTTTTTTTTTTTTTTTTTTTTTTTTTTTTTTTTTGATTCAGATCTAGTAGTTTATTGTTACTAGGCCAAAGTTTTTGCATAGCTTTATAACCCTTTGGACATAGTTCCAAACTGTTCTGCAGAATGATTGAATCAGTTCACAACTCTACCAACAATGCATTAATGCTTCAATTTCTCCACATACCTTCCAACATTTGTAATTTTCCTTTTATATTCTTCTGTCTAATGGTTATGAAGTAGTATTGCCTAAGGAAGTCACTGCCTTTTCTCTGCTATCTTAACTCCATCCCTCTTAAAGAATTTTAACATTTTTACCTACATAAAGAATTGTGTAAAAAATAAAAATAAAAAGCCTAGGCATGGGAGGGTGAGAAGACTAAGAGCAGCATCATTTCTCATTATGACAGATTGATAGCCGTGGCAGCAGGAGTGGCAGTGACTGGTAATGAGTCAGTCCCAGCTTCTGCTCATTCTTCTGAGAATACAATGTTTATTTCCATGTGGCCATGTCTGTATCAACATTTTATAATTTTGAATGAAAGTGAATCTTTTGAGTGGTTAACAGAAAATGTGAACTGCAGCACATCTTTGAGGATTTTATAGATGGAGAAAGAATATACAAGATAGAAAATGCTTTGGCCCTCTCAAAGAATGAGATTTAACAAAATGTCGCATTTGTCAATCACAAAGAAGCCTAAGAGAATCTGCATGAAAAGTAGATTTATTGTGGATATTTGGTCATAAGTAGCATTATTTGGATATTTAAAAATGTGAGAAAGAGCCCTTATGTTTTTAATAACCAGCACTATGAGGAGCTACTAATAAAGCGTTAGGATCTGCTGATATCTAATGAAAAACTGAAGGCTAGAATTAGTAAGCATGGTCTGATATTGGTTTCCAACATGATGATACCAAAACAAACTTCAGAGATTTAGGATTGCTGGGATTAGTCAATATTGTATAATTTAATGAAAATCATACCAATTAAGATCATTGGATTTTAAGTCAAATCATCCAACTTTGGCATATTCCTATGCAATAACAGGGATAAAACTAACAGAAATGGCTTAAAGTTTATTGAAGAGGAACACTTTGAAATGTAATTTCTATAACTGTTCCTGGTAGACCAACAATAGAACACTTTCATCAATTTTATTGCCAACTGTTCTGGGAGTTTGACAAATTTTGGTTTAAAGAAGAGACAGAAAACATTATGTATTTCAAGTATTATAGAGAAAAGTTTCAGAAAAAATATTTAGAAATTGCTGTTGGATTACAGAGTAGGACTAACTTTTAAATTACGATCAGTACTAAGTATCTTTTGATTCCTACCATGTTTTGGAACATGAAATTGAATTTCTGTGTTATAATGGAATTTCTCTGAACAATTTCACTTGAAACTTTAATGATATAACTTTTGATACACAATTTCTACAAAAATTCCAGAAATCCTCTTAAAGTAAGGTAGTAGACAATCAGTGCATGTTTATAATTATTTATACACTATACTCCAAAATAAATTGCCCTTCCAAAGGTCTCCTCTGTAGGATCATGTGATCTATAATTGGCATTTGTGAGTTAGCCATTTGGCCAAGAAGCATAAATTTAGAATTTCTACTAGAGAAGTTTGATTACCTTGTGAAATCACTACTTTTCCTTTTATTTGAAGACCTTCAGATAGGTAGCAACAAAAAGTATTTTTAGGACATGTTTTAGAAATTTGCATTTCTACTCTTTCCTACATTTTATTTTCATTGGTGATAAACAAAGTAGTGGGATAAACTGTTCATTGCTGTTAATTTCCCATTATATTTCAAAAGTGTTATTTTTGGAAGTAAAAAAGGAAACATAGACATCTGAGGATTAAAAATCATTTCCTGCTTTGCTTAGTAACAAAGTGAATTCATAAAATACCCTTCAGAATAAAGGGAATTGGAATTTTAAAGATTTTTTACCTTTATATACACTTGAGAGGTATAATTTTTTTACTTTGTTTGAAGATCAAAAGGATTTTCTGATCTTCAATCTGATTTATCCATAAATCTTGAGCATGCAGTCTTTGTAGGAGGCTATTTTTCATAATTCCTTCCTCTTATCTATCTATCTATCTATATAAAGCAGTTATTGCTTAGTCATTTTATATGAAAATAACCCAAAAATATACTTGAAACTTTAGTGGGGAAATAACAGCTTCATATTTTTTACAGCCTTTAAAAAACATTGTAGGTTAATATGAAAACTCTTGCTTTATAGTTTAGTTTCATTTAGGTACTTTTTGACAAAATGCGTGAGATATAGATATTACAAATAATCTCAAGTCATAAGTCATTCTGGTAGCTTTCTGAAGCATAAGGATTATGAAGATTATGAAACTGGTTCAACCATGCTTCTTATTGATTTCATGAGATAGCAATGCCAAGGTCTTTATGGTGGGAATAAATTATTTTTTTTAATTTAGAGGAAAAATTTGCTTGACATATTTCAGAATTTAAATACACAAGGCAACCAAGTCAAAAGGTTTGGAAAATAGGAAGTTCATCTACTTATTTAGTACTCCTTTATAATACTATGAAAGTCAGCCTATTATGAGATTTGTTTATTTTGCAGTACAATATTAGCACTTTCTTTTGTCATGTGGTATATAAAAACTGTTTGAATATTCTTTTCTTCTTGTGACATATCAAAGAACAAAGTTTTAAAATATTTGTTTGTTTCATATATATTTACACATTCCTTTTTATGCTTGCCATAGACAGAATTAACAGGAAGTAACCTTATTAGAAAGTAGTAGATGCAACATAAACATCACATACATTTCACTGTGCATTCAATAAAGTAACTATTTTCTTACTTAGATAAATATAACTATGCACTAAAAAGATAAGAACTATACTATTTTGAATCCTTAGAGTTGACTTTCTGTGCAAATAAATGAAATATCTTGTTGGAAAGGAGATTGATCATTTTCAAAGAATAAGATTGACAATAAAAATTGCTATTACAGAAATACAAAATATAAATACAAAAAAAAAAAACAAATACAACTAGGTTCTAACAAGGAGCATAGATGCAAGGAATAATTTCAGGATAATTCAAAGAAAAGAGATGTCAAATATGTACTTTGTGCGAAAACAACTGTCATTTCTTCAGTTCTCATAATGAAAATTTGTATGTTCCCATTATAATCTTTCATTTGGAGAGATCTTTTAGCTGTATTTCTGTCCTGCCAATATACTTACTGAAAAAAAGGTTGTTGAAATAGGGAAGGGCACATTTTATCTAAACAGAAGTTTTCTCTTTTATAACTGATTTTTTTTTAATTTATCACAATACCATGTTACATAGCATGATTTTTTTTTCTTTCTGTCAAAAAATAGTTAAATTGCCATTTCATAGAGTGTAGCTGGTCTAAAACAAGAGTTGTAAAATTCACTAGACTGGAAGCCACTTTAAGTTAGACTTCAAATCATAAATTAAAATGCAAACTAAACCCTCTAACTGTGCATGAATGATGGGATCATACATCAGATCAAAAACTTAGTTTACTTATATGCATTTTCTAATTTATGATGAACTGTTTCTTCCTGCCTTTTCTTGATTTTCAATATATGTAAAGTAGAATTTTGTGCTGTTGTGCTGTTTTATATCAATATTTGGGATAGTGTGTTTCTACAACAATGACTCTAACAGCCAAAGTAGCACATGATTATAGTACCTGGGTAACTAGCTAGGGGAAAAATCATTGCTCTCTGTTTTGTCATTGTGCCATGAGGACCATGTGACTTCCCATATGGCTTACAACTGAAACTATCCTTATTTGTTTTATTCCTCGATACAGTGTGAGGTTTCTGAGAACAGGGAATATCTTAGTTTTCTATTTGTATCTCTCAAACTTAATATAGTACTTTAAACATAATAAGCAGTAAATATATATATATGTGTGTGTATACACATATATGTAATTTGTATGTAATGCTTGTGTATGCAATGCATACATTATGTGTATACACACATGAATATAATTATATATGTATATAAACACATTTACATATGTGTATACATACATAGATATATATTTATTTATTAGTACCTTCCTTCATTTTATATTGAAAACTCACTCTGTCTTTTACTTTCTTGGATGTACATATTGAAAGGAATACTGAATCAGAAAGAATGAAAAATTAAGTAAATTGTCATGCATAGTTTCAATGTCTTGAAGTATTTGCAGTGCTGTCATATGGCAGAAGAATTACGTTTCTTCTTGAATCCAAAAGGATGAACAAGAAATAGTGGCAAAAAATGCAGAGAATCAGATGTATATATAATTATATAGATATATGTAAAAGTATATATGCATGTGTATATATAAATAAGTATATGTATATATAAGTAGTGTATACATTATATACATACTTATGTATGTATGTATGTATGTATGTATGTATATGCACTTCAAGACAGCTTTCATGTACCTCTGCTCCAATCTAAAACCCTCTGATCTCCTGAAAAAATAAATATCCTCACTTCCTTACTCAATCTTCTCTTTGGCATGATCCTTAATCCTCTCATCAATCTAATCATCCTTTTCTACTAATTCTCTATCATGTACTACAATATCATTCCCAATAAGAACAAAATGAAATAAAAATGATTCTTCAGATTTGATCCAATGAGGGTGAGACAATGAGGCTATCATTTTTCTTGTTCTAGACACTATAACTCTCTTTATTAAGCCTCGAATAGGATAAGTTGTGTCAGCTTTCATATCATCCACCATATTCTTGAAGACATAAATGACATGCTTATTAATTTTCAAGTAACATAAAGTCATATAGAATAGGTAAGATATTGGACAACAGAATCAGAATCCAAAAATATCTCCACATGCAATAATAAGTCAAATAAAAAAGATAGGATTTTTTAAAAAATCAATCTGACAATTACTGAATGAGTGAGTTCATGTAAAAGGGGGCTTATTTTATAGATGAAGAACTTAAGCTCAAGAAAAACTTGTTTGCCCACTGTCATTCAGGTAATAAGTTAATAAGTTAGAATTTGAACCCATGCAATTTGACCATTGATTTAGCATTCTTTCAACTCACTTTGCAATACTATCTCTCCTTTGTAATGCATTTAACTTGGCATCTGGAATATACTTATTTGCTTCTTTCATGATTTTCCTATAAAATGTAAAGGAAAATGGTAAAAAATAAACATAAGGAGTTTTATTTTCCTTTAAAGTTCAACTCAGATGACATTCTCAATTTAATTCAATTTGACACATATTTTTAAATGCCTACAACAAACCAAGCACTGTGTTGTGTTAGTTAATGATTAATAACAAAAAATTTACAATATTTTTATAAAGTTCTCATAGAAGATATATAAAGAAAAGATTCAAATTGTTTAGACTACAAGCTATTCTCTCAATAGATGAATGACCCAAAGTTATTAACAAAGAATTTTCAAAGGAAAGAATCCAAGTTATTAGCAATCATAAAATATCTGAAACACTAAAATTGTAGAAATGAAAATTAAAGCAATTTTGATGGTTCACTTCAGATTTATCAAACTGGCAAAGTGAAAAAAGAAAATGACAAATGTCAGAGAAGTTGTGGGAAAACAAGTTCACTAGTCACTGTAGTAGAAATGTGACTCAATCTAATCATTCTGGAAAGTGATCTGGCACTCTGACCAGAAATTAACCAGACAGCCTATTACACACCACAATGTTTGATCTATATGCCCAAAAAAATTAAAGAGAAAAGGGATTTACATACATCAAAATATTTATATTATCTCCTTCATGATATACACAAATTGAAAACTAAGTTGGTATATTAGGGAATGATTAAATATCATTTTAGAGAAAAATGGGAAGATCTCTATGAATGAGTGAACAGTAACATGAGCTGACACAGACCATTTCATGCAATTGCAGAAAAAAAGTCTTGAGTATTTTAGAATTGTGATTATGACAATGATCATCCTTGAGTCGAAAAGAACAAACACTCCATTCACATACTGACAGACAAATGGTGAACTTGGTATGAATAAAGAAACATACATTTTTTGATATGGCCAGTGTGCTGAACTATGGAACTGTTTTGAAAGCATAATTTTTTATATTGTTTCTTTTTTGGCCATTGTGGAAGGTGGTTAGAATAAATTATTCATATGCATATATATGTGTGTGTGTTTGTGTGTGTGTGTGTGTGTGTGTGTGTGTGTGTGTGTGTGTGTAATACCTGACTTATGGAATTCAAATTCTATTGGAACAGAATACATATTATATACACAGAGATACATATGTATATGCATGTATGTATGTATAGGAATTGCATTTATAGTTGTGATCGTGGACCCCAAAGGGAGTTGATAGTATCAACAAATGAGATAGTATAGAACAAAGAGAAGAGAGTCTAGTATAGAGCCATGGGGAACACCAGCAGTTAGTGGGTGTCACATGGATTAAGTACTAGGAAAGGAGACTAAGAAGGAATAGACTGATCTGAAGAAAACTATTATCATGAAAGGGACAGTGCTATATCTTTTTTTATTTATTAATACTTTTTATTTGCAAAACATATGTATGGGTAATTCTTCAACATTAACCCTTACAAAGCTTTCCATTACAAAATTTTCCCCCCTAGTCCCCACCCCTCCCCTAGATAGCAGGATATCCACTATATGTTAATTATGGTAAAATACTTGACAAATCGAATATATGTATACTTACTTCCACACATCATTTTGTGCAGGAAACATTGTATCTGCAAGAAAGAATAATCAAATAAAGGAAATACAATGCAAGCAAACATCAATAGAGAGCATGAAAATGATATATTGTGGTCCGCATTTCACATCCCTCTCTCTGGGTGTATATGGCTTTTTTCACTGAACAATTGGAACTGGTTTGAAGCATTTCATTGTTGAAGAGAGCCATGTCCATCAGAACTGATCATCATATAGTCTTGTTGTTGCCGTGTATACTGATCTCCTGGTTCTGCTCACTTCACTCAGCATCAGTTCATGAAAGTCTCCCCAAGCCTCTCTGAAATCATCTTGCTGGTCGTTTCTTACAGAACAATAATATTCCATAACATTTATATACCATAATTTATTCAGCCATTCTCTAATTGATGGGCATCCTTTCAGTTTCCAGTTTCTAGCCACTACAAAAAGAGCTGCCACAAACATTCTTGCACATGTGGGGCCTTTTCCTTCCTTTATGATTTCTTTGGGATATAGGCCCAATAGAAATACTGCTGGGTCAAAGGGTATGCACAGTTTGATAACTTTTTGAGCATAGTTCCAAATTGCTCTCCAGAATGGTTGGATACATTCACAGTTCCACCAACAATGCATCAGGGGACAATGCTATTTCTCAAGAGAGAATAAGATCATGAAAACCCAGGGGAGACAGTTTGTCTGAGGGGAAAAAATAGTCAACAATATCAAATGCAATAAGAGGGCAAGAAACATGAAGAATGAGGGAAAAATCCATCAGACTGAACCATTAGATTTTGGTATTCTTTGTATTCATTGTCATTCAACCAGTTCAAATTTATCCAATTATTAAACTCTCTACCCATGTCTCTCCATCTAATTCACTAGAATATTATGATAAAATTGGCCAAATAATTTGTTAAAAATTTAAGTAAATCATATTTACAATGTCACCTTAATATATTAGTCTAGTAAACATATCCCCCCTCAAAAAAAAGGAAATGAGATTGGTCTGGCATGACTTGTTTTTAATGAATATTTGCTTCAGTGCTCTAGAGCTGCTAAAGTTAGTCTGTACAATATGTACATGTTTGACTTGAACTCACCAAAAGCAGATATGTATATATATATATGCATATGTGTATAATTATTATTATTATTATTTCTTTCCTAAATTATCTTGAGTTCAATTTTCTATTAAATATGTTCTACATTTTTTTCCAGAATAACATTTATTCTTTTTACTAGTGAAAATAAAATAAGAAATGGATAGTTCTGCTGTCTCACAATCTTCCATTATCATGTTTCTATAAACTCTGAGAAGTCACTGCCTCTTCATTTATGTGCTCTTTTCCTCAACATAACTAACAGTTGCAACAAAACTTTACTATTATTATTATTTGTTTTGTTTTCCTTAGAATAAAAATAAGATAGATTCTTACCTTATATGGTTAGTAGGATTCAAATCTGCACAAGGATATACGAATAAAGTTCAATTTCATTGAACTCAGCTATAACTTTTCAGAAGAGCTTTCCTTCTTCTGGAAATTTGGGCAAGTCACTAAATCTCTCGACCTATTTTCTCATCTGTAAAAAATTGATAAATTGGATTAAGTATTCTCTGAAGTCAATTTCTGTTTAAAATCCTATAATTCTACAATGTAAAGAATTGTCTATGAAACTTAGTAACATTCACAATCCCTTTGTCTTTGATAAGTGTTGTCAATAGGCAGAAGGCACCAGTGCTTACCTTTCCCTTATAAACTGTGCTAGGATCCAAGCTTCATAGAAACCCTGACTTTTATAATATAATCCAATCCTATTTATTATGTTTACTTTCCTATACAGAAGGTAAAATTATATTTTTGAACTACAATTTTAATTAGCTGAAGATACAACTAAATTAACTTGGAGACCCCATTCTGTGTTTCATCTTTCAGGGGAGGAAGTAAAAGCCATGTTCTCCTTGGATCAGGTGCTGCAGTCCGACAAGATTCTTTTGTTATTTACATATCAGCCTGTAGAGGACGGTTGATAGCCGTTCCTTAAGGGAAATGTTCATACCCATTTCTAAGCAGTTCCTGTGTCTGGTTGCATCTGTCAGATGCTTTAATGTTATTCTTTCCTCAAAAGAGAAAATCAAAGTAGATAGAGAAGTTAGTCTCCTTTTCTCACTTTATAAAGCAGATAGTTTAGCACCCTCCTGAATTTAAAGAGGAGAATTTGTTTTAATGAGTTCTGTTGGCAAGACATCCTAGGTGCTTTAAGAGACCTGAGAGCTTTTTAATGATTCCAATAAGATGCCTTTCTTCCCTTTTACTTCTTTGATCATCCAATGCCGACAATTTCCAAAGGTAAGTGAACCACAGTTTGCATTCAAGGAGAGAGCTAACTTGAAACATCACTGCCACAACCTCTCTAGCCCCAAACCCTACCAAGTGCTTTTCAGAGTGTAGTTAGTCCTTTGGGCTGATTAAATGTGCTTTTGACAGACTTGGCCAAAATTGGTTTTGCTGAGTTCCCAAAAGGAACCCAGTGCATAATGTGACAGTTACAGCTTTCCTGGAAGTACAGACATATCTAACATCCCGAAGCCTTAACAGAACTAACTTAGCTCAACCTGACAAATCAGATTTTCACAATCAAAACACACATCTCTCTCATTTACCCAGAAATCTGCTTCTTATTCTTATGGTAGGTAGACTTCTCAGGAGTACAAAGGCATGAATCTTTCCTAAAAAAATAATGATCAACTATTACATACACCCCAAAAGTGCCAAAACACTTCATGGTGGATGATAATGTTTCCATCTCAGAGGATTTCAAGCTTATAGAAACTGATTGATGTATGTATGCATATGTATGCATATGTTTTAAATATATATTGTATGTGTGTAAACAAATATGTGTGTATCTCCCTAAGGTTTTCAAAGATTTTTATGTGTGTTATCATGTTTTATCCTCCAAACAATGCTATAGCATAAGCAGCACACAAATTATCATCCTCATTGTACAGATTTAGAAACCAGAGTTCAAAATCCTTTAATGATTGTTTTTAGTGTCAGACAGCTGATACCACAATACCAGAGATGAGATTCAAACTTCAATTTCTCCTGACTCCACATCTGAGACTCTTTCTGCTTTATCTTTATATATCTAGGGCTTGAAGGCTGCAAATTATAAGGGATGTTTATTTTATGCATTTATTGCCCCAAGAGTCAGAAGTGATGCAAAAAGCTGTTTTGACAAACACACCAAGTTTTGATGAATCTCATTTTTATTCCAAGTTTTACTTAAGGTAAAAAGAATATTTATATTGAACTTTAATACAACAAAAAGGAAAGGATAACATATAAGACCTTCACATAGAGCCAGTGGACAATACCATTCAGAGATAAGTTCTGCAAATTATCTTGGGCCATTTTTTAGTACTGTAACCAACTTGGTAAAGAAGCATCTTTGTGTGAGAACATAATGTTCCTTTCTTTTGTTTATTTTTTGTTTGTTTATTAAAAGCAAATTATAATTATTTGTCTTTTTATAGACAAATATATATACCTAATATACCTTAGTAAATGATGTCTTAATTGCACATTTTTAAAGAAAGAGCATATTTTCTTTCCTTTGGTTTTGTTTTTGTGTTCATTCTTTCATCATGCTTATTATATCTGCAATACAGGGAATACATTTTCTCAGGCCATAAGTCTAGGGAACTGTACTTCTTACACTTATAGAATATGCTAAAGTTCACTTTCTGAATTTGCTTGTTGAGTCAGTGGAGCTACAGAAAACTTAGTCCTTAGAAAATTTTATGACTTGTGGCAACTTAGATTTGGGAAAGTCCACCTTAAGGTCAGCTGAATGAGCAGCTTGTTTTCACTCCCATAAAGATCCAAGACCTTAATCCTAACTGTGACCTTTGCAATGACCAATGTTCTAAAGTATTTCATATGTCTCTGAAAATTTTTAGTTTCTTTCTTAGAACCATATCTTATAAATATGTATCATGTAACAAATGGAGAAATATAATAAGTATAATATGTTAGGGGATTTCTCCATTTTAAAGTAGAACTTTTAGTAGAACATGGAAAATAGTTATTTTCCATTGGCTCAGGAAATAGGGCCAAGTCAAAAATATCTCCTTCTGCTTAAGAAAACCTGGGTCCTTCATTAGAACTATAAAGACCATTTCTTGCTAACATTTTGGTATCCCTCACCACTGCAGCTGGTACTTCAAATGTAGCATGACCTATATACCCTGCTGTCCAGGAACATGCCCACCTGCTCGCCAGTCCTTTCACCCCCTGTAAGCCAAGACCTTGTATGCTCTGTTTCCTTGCCTTCTTCCTTCTGAGGTTCTTATTAAAAAAAAAAAAGTCATTACTGACCCACTCCTTTTTTATTCCTTTTCAAATAAATAATTGCATTGTAACATACTTGAAATTGAGATAAATATAGAACACAAGGGGACTTAGGAGAATGAAATATAAAGAAAACAAGTATCCATGATTCATCTATTTCTTAGACTGGAGTATACAACACTTTTGCAGTTGAGTTTGTTGGGGAAAGTCAGAGTTAACCAATTAATGTACAAACTCCTAAGCTTATTAGGTGCTTAAATGTTTTCAGATATTATTTATGTCTGTTTTCCAAATAGAAACAAATATGCACATTTATATAATTTATACAAATTCATAATTCACATATTTAAAAATCTCAGTGCTCTCTTTTAGATCTTTTCTTTGTTATCCTTAACTGAAATTCAGTTATTAGTATTGTCATCATTAGCACTAGCATCATTCCCAGGCATCAAAAACTATTTTTGTCCATGAGAATTTTTTTCCCAAAAATATTGTTTCTTTACTTCATTACGATCTTTAAGACATTATATATCAAGTAACCTGTTTTCCTTTGGATCACTGTGAGTTGAATATGTGTATATGCATGCGTATATATGTGTATGTGCATATATATATATATACAAACATAAATATACATGTGTATATTATATATGTGAGTATATGCACATGTGTGTATGGTTGCATTTGTGTAGGTGTGCCTATGCACATATAACATATGTAGTAGCAAAAACAGAATATACATAGTCAAGTTTTACAGTTTTAAACCATATTCTCCTTTTATTTTCTATTTTATTAAAAACATATTTGTTAAGCAGGGGAAAAAATATTTTCTTCAAAAAAAAACATTGCATAAAGATTTGAATTTCTGAATGGCTTAAAATATAGACATGGAAACTTATCCAACAAATGGGTTGCATCTAATAAGAATAATTCACATATATTTTCTTCAAGTTTTACCATTCTCCTTAAGAGAGTTTTAAAATTATACACACATTCCCTAGCTGTGTGATCCTGGGCAAGTCACTTAACCCCAATTGCCTCAGCAAAAAAGCAAAAAGAAAAAAATTATACACACACATACGCATATATACATATACAAAAACAGAGAGAGAGAGAGAGAAATGCTTACAAATATCTCCAAATGTAGGTGCCATAGAGAACATAAGCTACAATATAAGAGCAAAGATAACTGCAGAGATACACAAAAATTCACAGGAGGTAAAATTCAAGAGTAAAATTTGAAAACTCACAACTTTAGATAGAGAAATTCACAAAGTTTAGGTAGATTAAGTTAGGTAAAGCATTTAATAGATACTTATTAATTGCTCATTTAGCTCAGGCACTGAGCTAAGCAGTGAATATATAAATAAAACAACAACAACAACAACAAAATACCAGAAAATAATCCCTGTCCTCACATGGCTTAACTTCCAAAAGAGAAAGAAAAAGCATAAAAGGTTATTGAAAAGCTGGCAAAATAGCAGCTCAAGAAAAGTTATCTAAAGAGTGGGAGGGAGTCTCATTTACATCTCACACCCCATAACAAAATAAGGTCAAAAATGGGTCTGGGCATAAAGGGTGATGTAACCAAATTAGGAGAGCAAGAGATAATTTACCTATCTTTGGAAAAAAGCGGAATTTATGACCAAAGAAGTAGAGAACATTATTAAAGGCAAAATGGACGATTTTGATTACATTAAATTAAAAAGGTTTTGCATAAATAAAACCAAGAGACAACATTAAAAGAGAAATACAAAGCTGGAAAAAAATTTTTTTACAACCAGTGGTTCTGATAAAGCTCTCATTTCTAATATAAATAAAGAACTGTGTCAAATTTATAAGAATGCAAGTCATTCTTCAAATGATAAATGGCCAAACGATATAAACAGAAAATTTTCAGAGGACAAAATTAAAGCCATTTATGGTCATATAAAAATATTATAAATCACTATTGATTAGAGAAATGCAAATTAAAGCAACTCACAACTGTCAAATGGGCTAAATTGACAGGAAAAGATAATGATAAATGTTGGAGTAAATGTGGGACACTAACACATTGTTGGTGGAGTTGTGAAATGATCCAAATATTCTGAAGAACAATTTGGAACTATTCCCAAAGGGCTTTAAAACTGTGCATTCCCTTTGACCCAGCAGTCCCACTACTGGGTCTGTATCCCAAGAAAAACATAAAGGAGGAAAAAGAACCCACATGTGCAAAAAATGTTGGTAGCAACTCTTTTTTTTATTTTATTTTTATTTGCAAAACATATGTATGGGTAATTTTTCAACATTAACCCTTACATAGCTTTCTGTTACAGATTTTCCCCGCCAACTCCCCACCCCTCCCCTAGATAGAAGAATATCCACTGTGTTAATTATGTTAAATATTTGGCAAATCAAATATATGTATACATATTTCCAAACTTATCATTGTTGTGCAAGAAAAATCGTATCTACATGAAAG
>JAJPUD010029872.1:0-13564 GCA_023553655.1 Myrmecobius fasciatus
TCAATAGTGATTTGGAGCACCTTTTCATATGATTATAAATAGTTTTATTTTCATCATCTGAAAATTGTCTGTTCATATCCTTTGACCATTTATCAATTGGAGAATGGCTTGAATTTTTATAAATGTGAGACAGTTCTCTATACATCTTAGAGATGAGACCTTTATCAGAACCCTTAAATGTAAAGATGATTTCCCAATTTGATGCTTCCCTCCTAATCTTGTCTGCATTTGTTTTGTTAGTACAGAAAATTTTTAACTTAATATAATCAAAATTATCTATCTGGTGTTCAATTAAGAGTTCCAGATCTTCTTTGGACATAAATTTATTCCATCTCCACAGGTCTGAGAGGTAAACTATCCCATGTTCCTCTAATTTGGTTATAACATCATTCTTTATATCTAAATCATGAACCCATTTAGATCTTATCTTGGTGTGTGGTGTTAAATGTGGGTCAAGCCTTAATTTCTTCCACACTAGTTTCCAATTATCCCAACAGTTTTTGCTGAATAGTGAGTACTTATCCCAAAAGCTGGGGTCTTTGGGTTTATCAAACACTAAATTGCTAACGTTATTACCTAGCTTGTCCTGATATCCTATTCTATGCCACTGATCGACTGCTCTATTTCTCAGCCAGTACCAAATGGTATTGATGACTGCTGCTTTATAATAAAGTTTTATATCTGGTACAGCAAGGCCACCTACATCTGTCTTTTTTTTATTAATTCCCTTGAAATCCTTGACCTTGTGTTCTTCCAAATGAACTTTGCTACTATTTTTTCTAGATCTGTATAATAATTTTTTGGGAGTTTGATTGGTATGGCACTAAATAAGTAAATTAGTTTGGGTAGTATTGCCATTTTTATTATATTCGCTCAGCCTACCCATATGCACTTAATGTTTTTCCAATTGACTAGGTCTGATTTTATTTGTGTGGAAAGCGTTTTGTAGTTTATTTCATATAGTTTTTGACATTTTCTTGGCAGATAGATTCCCAAATATTTTATGCTATCATCCGTTATTCTGAATGGAATTTCTTTTTGTATCTCTTGCTGCTGAACTTTGTTGGTAATATATAAAAATGCTGATGATTTAGGTGGATTAATTTTGAATCCTGCAACTTTGCCAAAGTTGTGAATTGTTTCTAGTAGTTTTTTAGTTGAGTCTCTAGGGTTCTCTAAGTATACCATCATGTCATCTGCAAAGAGTGATAATTTGTTTTCTTCATTGCCTACTCTAATTCCTTTTATCTCTTTTTCTTCTCTTATTGCCAAAGCTAACATTTGTAATACAATATTAAATAGTAATGGTGACAGTGGACAGCCTTGTTTCACTCCTGATCTTATTGGGAATAGTTCTAGTTTGTCTCCATTACACATGATACTTGCTGATGGTTTTAAGTAGATGCTACTAATCATTTTAAGGAAAAGTCCATTTATTCCTATACTCTCTAGTGTTTTTAATAGGAATGGGTGCCCAACATACCATCATACTCTCAATAGGAACAAAAGCCTAACTCAGAATTACATGCAAGCCTCCGTAATGAGTTCTTGTTACTGATGTCTGCCTCTGACTTTGCCAGAATCATTTCCACCCATTCTTCATTCCTAAAATAATAGTAAGACTTCATATGTGCCCATCTATATTCTGCCTTTTTAATGAGTTCTGACTCCCAGTTAAGGATCTTCAAAGCTACGGAAATTCTTCCTGGATTTCTCCAACATTCCCTCACTTATAAAACAAAGAAAAATCCAGCAGACATTGATTCAGCCCAAATGTGAGAAGTAAAAGAGATCCAATCAAATAATTAAAGCAGAGTCATAACCTAAGTAACAGAACACAGATAGATATTTTAAACAACCTGATGTCAGAAGAGGGAATAAAACTACCTAAAGGGAATTAATAAAGGGAGGAAAATTCTATCAAACTGTTAAAGAAAAATTAATTCTTCTATTATACAGATTATCCTCAAAAATCAAGAAATAAAGCATTCTATCAAACTCTCTGGATGGCAAATTAGATAAAAGTCCCACTCCTGGAGATAGGGAGGATATATTTCAAACTTGGCTTCAGGGATTTACTAGCTGTGTGACCTTGGGCAAATCGCCTAACCTTGTTTGCCTCCTTATCTGTGAAGGAGCTGAACAAGGAAATGGCAAACTATACTCAAATATCATTGCCATGAAAACCCCAAATGGGGTCACAGTGTGTTGGATATAATAGAGCAACAACAATAACAACAAACAGCCTTCCCCCAAAAAAAACTGAGAGATAAGAATTACAGAGATACATTGAAAAATATAATTAGGAAAACAAAGAATAGTAATAAATGTATTTTGAAAAGAAAAAAAGATTGTTTCATTTTTAAAAGTTAAATGTTTTTTAAAAGATAACAATATAATGTTATCATGTATTTTTTTAGTTAGTTTTGTGATTAAAGATGTACTTTGTTTATTCCATTATTATATTTTCCTCTAGGATATTCTCAATATGCAAATTGCTCGTTTTCAAAAAGATTTTGCATTATTGAAAAAGTAGGTTTTGGAGTAGTTGGTTATTGTTGTCCTGTTGGTTGCCCTTTAGAGTAAAGTCATACTAAAATGCTTTTGCTTAATAACAACAATTATTAAAAATGGAGGAGTAATAAAATGTTTGTTGAATCAATTTGAAGTGAAAATCAGGAGTCAGAAATAGGAAGGGGATTGTAGACTATGGAGTATGTGGGCACCATCATTTCTTTGCTAGTTTATTTATGTAGAGAACTAAGGAATAATATTTCTTTTTTGTAGCATATAATGCAGCATGACCTTCCAAGTGATTTCCTACATTAATGAAAATTTGAATTTATTCAATAGTTTTCTGAATGTATTTTTTTTGAAGTTCCCTTAAACTTAACTTTGAAGTTAAAGATTATTTATGATCTGGAGTACTATGTTTTTTAATGATTGTTGTCAGATATTTTTTCTTCTTGTCATTTATTCATTTTTTAAAACCTACTTAAATATGGCATGCAAAAGTAAGCCATTTCAACATAAAATGAGATGATTTTCTGTAAATAAAAAATCATTGGATTACTACCTTTCCTAATGAAATAGCTTGTATTTAACCAAACATTTCAAAAGATTTTTATAAAGAATTTTAATGAGTTAGAGGCAGATATTTTAGGAATATTATTATTTTCTTCTATGATTTGAAGTATATGTATATATATAGATATAGATATGTGTATGCTTGTGTGTGTATGTGTGTATGTGTGTGTACTGACAGACTTTCTAGAAGTCTATGTTTTTAAAGAATATTAGTTTTTTTAATATTTGGAAATTTAAAAATATATAAATGTTCCGGAATAATGATAATCTTTATCAAACTTCATTAGCCTTTGCAATAAAGGGAGTTTGTTGGGTAGGAGTGAGGTGGGGAAAGGGAAACTAATCCTTTACACAGATTTCATTTAATATGCAATGCCACATTTAGAGACTATTCCAAAAATCATTTTCTCCTTAGTTTGACTTAGAGAAGTAAGCATTTGTCACAATTAAGCATCTATTCATCTCCCATCTCTTTGACCTTTTGAAGATAAATAAAATTCAGTGGACATAAATCCAGAAAAAAATGAGGAGTGATTTGGGTTTCTTCTCACCCCTAAAAAAGAGTTTGAGCATTGCAATAATTGGCCTGCCATGAGACAGGCATAGTGTTCTTTAGAAACAAATGGAAATGGAAATAAGAAACAACTTTTAAAAATGTAATTTTTCATGGTAGTATATGTAATAACTAAAAAGAACTGTCAGAGAAGGAGTTGAATTAATAGCATAGTGCCAGATTTCTGAGAGATTCTCATAAAGGGAAAAACAGACAGCAATGTTGTGTGACCCTATTAGTTCATATGCCAGTGAATATATAGCCATATCTGTCATATAATGTACTATCATATCATGTTTTTCAAATATTTGGGCTCTATTGCCATGCTAGACATGAAAGTTTATAAATTCATCAAGGTACTATCCTGACAAGTATAGTAGATATTTTTACATTAGGAACAAAATTTTAAAGTACTAAAAATATCAGTTTTGTTTATGACTATTATAGTTTTTAATTGACAAAGTATTTTATATAGTATTATATAGCATATACAAATGTGTAGTTTGTATATTTGCTTTGAAAGATACCTGTCAGTAAGGATTATTTGGCAGCTAAGGGATTATCTCTTATCTTGTGTCCCGAAATAAACATACTGCTTATAAGTTTTTGTTTGTTTATCTTTGTGGTCTAAATACTAAAGTTTGCAGTATACTATATAATTTTCAGTAATTCTCCGGGAACTATGAAGAAACTGTTTATATGCATACATACATATAAATATAGATATAGATATTTCAAGTCTTCCTTTTTATGTATTTATTTCAACTAGAATTTTTCTTTTTGTACACACACACATACAAACACAAAAAAACACTACACACACATTTGACAAAATTTTACTAACAAACTTTAATTATTTTTTCTAACAGTAATTCTGATATACTATTAGGAGAAAATATCTTTCCCAAATGTTTTTGTGTTTTGGAAGGTATAGCAAAGTTTCCTTTATTCAAAATTTCCATGTTTACTATATTTACATTTAGGGCTCTCATTCCATTTTCCAAAATCACCATACTAAAACTTTGAGTATGATCTTCTTACATTAACACTATTTAAGCAAAATTAATGCTTTGGCAGCTAGATTCATAATGTTAGTTTATTTTTTTCCTTTTTTCTTTGCAGCTCCAAGTGCTCCCCCACAATCTGTTACAGTGTTGACATTTGGAAACCACAACAACACAAGTATCACTGTTTCCTGGGACCCTCCTCCTCTAGATCATCAAAATGGAATTATCCAGGAGTACAAGGTATGGTCAGAGTACAAAAGAAAAAAAAAAGTTACTAGGTGAACTTTTTTCCAGAATATTCTATTAGATGCAGAAATTGTATAGTTTGGTAATTATATGTTTTTTCTACAAAATATCATAAAGTTTTTATTGATTTATTCTTTGTGGAATACAGTAATAAAGAAAGATACTGCTGACAAAACAGAGAAATTGTGGTGTATAATTGCCCAACTAATATATAATGAAATTGGAATTAGAATTCTTATTTTATAGAGAGTCATAATCAAGATTCAATTAGCCATTTCAGTTGTTAGTGAAAAAATATTAAACACTTAATTTGGTGTTGATTGGAAGAAAAGAAAAACAACCAATTTGCTGATTTTCCAATGAAGTATTTTGATTTTATGTTCATGCTCCATATTTTGCTACCTTTTGTATTTGGTATTATATACAATACATATCATGTATGTATATATATATATACATATATATATGAAATTGGGAAGAATTAAATCTTTAATGTACTCTGATTAGAGAACAACCAAATGAGTGTTTCAAATCTCACTAATATTTGTAAAAATAGAAAGCCTACGATTGAGAAAACATATGATTTTTTACAAATAATAATTATGGAGTTATTATTATTATTATTAACACAGAACATTAAGCAGTATTAAAAGGATTCTCCACTTGGACATTTGTAATTTAAATTATATTCCTTGAAATATAACAGCTTTCTATTACTATGATATTGTTAATTGGCAATACCTAGTTTGTCTTCCATGATACTATCAATTACATGTGAATATACCTTCGTAAAGATATATATTTGCATATGTGTGTAATATATATCCATGTAAAATATACATATCTCTTCACCAAATCTAATTTTAATATTTATATATCATTATAAATATATATATCATTATGTTTGATATGTAAACTATTATTGATATATAATTTTGATACATATTTAAGCAAATATTTGCTTGAATGAAATATAGCACAGAGATGCCTATCTATGTTGAGTTTTTGATGGTGAATATCTTCAATAATATAAATACTATTTAAATTAAGAAATGTCTTTAATCCACACATGTTATATGCAACAACATTTCATTTTCTACTGAAGTGAAAATTCATAACAATAAGATAGCATTGTGCCTACTGCATTGTTGTTGTTCAGTTGGTTTTTAGTTGTTTCTGACTTTGTGACCCCCATTTGTTTTTTTGTTGTTGTTCTTGTTTTTGGCAAAGACACTAGACTATTTGCCATTTCCTTCTCCAGCTCATTTTACAACAGACGAACCTGAGGCAAACAGATTAAGTGACTAGCTGAGGTCAGAGTTAAATTTAGAAAGATAAGTCTTCTGACACCTAACCTGGCATTATATTCACTGTGCCATCCACTGCCCCCTATTACATTACCCATTAGAATATATGGTATTATATATTAACTAACAGGTAAATAGATAAAGACATATATACACATTCTATAATATAATCAATTTTATTTTCTTTTTTGTGTACATTTTGTGTACATTGTGTACATTTGATATTAAATGTTAAATATAACATATATGTATTATATATAAAATATATAAAAATATTTTCAAACATCAATATGAGTTACCACTAAAATTTTATATTATTATAATAGTCTACTATTCCAAGGGAAATATTTCCATTATGGTTTATTCTTTTCCTTCTATCCACTCTAGATCTGGTGTATGGGAAATGAAACTCGGTTTCATATCAATAAAACTGTAGATGCATTGATTCGATCTGTGGTTATTGGTGGATTATTCCCAGGCATTCAGTATCAGGTAGAAGTTGCAGCAAGCACCAGTGCAGGAATTGGTGTGAAAAGTGATCCACAACTTATCATTATTCGTGAGTACATAGTCTGTGTCATCTCTACTACAAAATAATAAGCGCAACCTTGCAAACCATCCGGTACCCCAATGTAAAAAACTGATATTCTTTTGCCATAATTTCTTCCTGTGAGTTTACCCCTAAAAAGGGTAGGCCATTCCAAACATTAATGCAAATCATCATAATATGTGAAGCCAGCTATTATATCCTTACTAGTTAGTATTAAAGAAGTAGAGAATCATCATCCGACTGCTTGATACCATCTTAATTCAGATTCAGTTTTGGAAGGAATTGAGGCAGTTCAATGAAATGAGGCCATTCAATAATTAATGAAGGAGGTTTATTTAGTCATAATGTAGAAAGAATTTTCAATAAGCTAACTTCTGCACTTAACTTGGATGAAAATGTCCCATCTTTCCCCTGGTCTTCATATGGAAATAGAGCTGGTTAATTGGGCACAGTAATTCCTCATCCCTCTCCAATGGCCTTTTGCATGAGATTTACCCAAGTAATATTTAAGGTATGATTAGAATAGCCCCCCAAAATCCAAAATCTGTGGAATTATCTACTGGAATTTCTTTTCAAAAATAATTTGATGAATTTTATCTTCTAAAACATATCAAGTACAAAAGTTGATTGAATGCATTCCAAGTACTGCGCTAAACTCTGGGTATACAAAAAAAAAAAAAAAAGAGGCAAAAGACAGTCTCTACCTTCAAGAAACTCACAATGTAATGAAGTAGACCAACAAGCAAACAAATACATACAAACAAGCCATATATATACATATTTATATGATAAATAGGGAAAAAAATGAAAAGAAAGACACTGGAAGTAAGAGAGTGAAAAGACTTCCTGAAGAAAATGGGAATTTAGTTGGCATTTAAGGAATCCAGGAAAACCAGTAGGTGAAGATAAAGAGAGAGAACATTCAAGGCATGAGTATATTTAAGCTTGTGTACTGTTCTTGATACATGAAAAGTAACATTCTTGTTTTCATTTTTAACTTCTCCAATTCATAATTATGCTAAAAAAACTTTGTATATAACCAAGGTTTATTATTTATTAGAACATATTTTAACAAGGTTCTATTCATAATCTATTCATAATTCTCAGTATTAAAATTATTTCAAATGGATGATTTTGTTAAAGAAAGTTAACTGTGTATTGGAAATAGGACTTTGAATTTCTTAATTTTTTCCTTAGAAATTTGAAATTCTCATAATATTTTTGGTAAGACATACAATCCTTCCCATATAACTAAAAGACTTGTATGTCTTACCAAAGATATTAAATTATAACACATAATTATGATATTTAGGATAAGAAATAAAATGTAATTATATTTTAAATAATGAAAATTTGTTCCTTGGATTTTTAAAGAATACATTCAATATTTTTCTGAATAAGGAATATAATTTCTCGTTAATAATCCCAGAATTTCTACTATGATAAGCTTGTTTGGCAGCTCTATATATCTCCTAATTGTTTAATAGATAAAGAGCAACTTAATAAGGCCTATCCCCATTTTCTTTTTAATTTTCACTTCACATATCCTCTGTTCCCTTTCACTTTAATTAGATTCCTTATTAATCATTGCCATTGAAGAATCCCTTAATTAAAATATTTTAAACTTCAAAATATAACTAATTACCCATTGTTACAAGAAATAAAAATGATTCAGTTCCCAGTCTTCCTTTCTTATTATTATGAAATTATTTTAAATTGTTCTTTGTTGCATACAGACATAAATATGATAATTTCTATTTGCATAAATGATTACAATAAATATAATATGAGATGCTAGACAACAGAATTCAAGTAGAATATTTTTAAAGTATATTTGCAATTATATTGGTTAGGAATAGTTATTTTTCTCTAATCCTTTGTTTTTTTATGCTTAGATTATATAGTTGGCATACAGAGCAGCTGCAAACTTACACAGTAATAGATAGAATCAAGTCTGATGTGCCTAGTAATTTAGCATCCAACAAATTAGTTTTATACTTCATTACGCTCTAATGGGAGGAAATCAATCTACTTCATTATATTTTTATCATCTGAAACAATGGAATGTTACAGGTTACATATAGTTCTTGTCCGTCCTCTAATTAGTTAAACTAACATCATTGTTACAGAAACACCTTCAATATATGAAACAAAAATATACTTTGGGTTATACATACATGCATGCATGCATAAATACATGCATAAATTCATTATACTATACATACACATATTAAATACACGTGCTTTTTGCTAATTGTTCATAAATGATTTTTTCTTTTTGTGGCAAATTTGTTTTCTCCTCACTAGGGCAATGTTTAGCTAAGAAAAACATTAGGTATGTATGATTGTCATAATATTTGATACTTGCAGATAGGTTAAAAAAAACAGGCTAAACTATTGGCATCATCTATTCTAGGGAAAGTTCAATTTGTTTTCTTACCTTTATAAATGAAAAGTTTCTAGGAAAAGTATTATTTCAGAGGCATTCATGACACCTATCTCGGACTTGTAGGGAGGACAAAATGAGATAATATTTCTAAAGTACTTTGAAATCTTTACAGCATTACATAATACTAGCTACTATTAAAACCTTTGAACATGGAATAATTCAAATCCTTGAAGCTGTCTCAATAATTCCGCAATCATCATGTTATTTAAATAATAAAACCTTTGCCAATCAGTCATTAACAATCATTGTGCTAGAAATACAAATATAAGCAAAAGGAGAGGTTGTTCTCAACCTTAAGGAGGTTATGTTAAAATACATAAAAGGAAGTAGAAAGGGAAATGCAAAATGAAGGGTCCCAGGTCAGGGGCATGAAAAAGAAGTCCAGACTGTACCTTTATGACTAAAGAAGTCAAATTGTAGGACCTTAATCTATTCTTGCCTTAAATGTGTTGTGAGAATTGGAATCTCTTTATATATTTTAGATATAAACTTTTGAGTATATTTGAATTCCTTGTTCATATTCTTCCCTCTCCAATCTATACTTCACTCAGCTGCCAAAGAAATTTTCCTAAAGTGCTAATCTAACTATGTCAAGAACAACCTTTACTCAAACTCTAATTTGAGTTTTTTATCTTCAGAATCGAATAAAAAAAATCTTTTGTTTGGCATTTAAAATCTTTCTCAACCTAAACATTTCTTACTTTTCAAATTTTTTTTTATACTTTATTCACCTCAACTTTATTATTTAGTGACACTGGCCATCTTGTTCTTCTCACAGTATACTCTGTCACTCCTTGTCTTTTCACTGGCTGTCCCACGACTTATTTCCAACAAAATATGTTTGATTTCACATTTTTCAGCATCAGCTATAAAAAAGGAAGCAATATGGTATCAAACATAACCACAGATTTTAAATATGTGAAATGGACAAAGTGCTAAGCCAAACAAGCAGATGAAACATCTACACAACTATTATCCTGTGATAAATTTCATTCTTTAGTATCTCTTTTTTGCTTTCATGTCTTTTTGAAATATATTTTTAGACTCTAATACATGTTTTGATATGAGTTTAATTATATATTAGTGTCAATTGCATAAAAGCATCAGCTATCAAATGATCTTAAGCAAAAAATAACCATAACAAGAAACCAGAATTAATCTTAGGAGATTGTCTATTTTCCTGGATATATTTGTTTATGGGTTTATCTATTCAGTGGCTTGATGTTTGTCTTTAACTCTTTTTCCCATTAAGGGGGACATAACGAAGTTGTCATCACTGAAAATAACAGCATAACTGAACAAATAACAGATGTTGTGAAGCAGCCAGCCTTTATAGCTGGGATTGGAGGTGCATGCTGGGTAATTCTCATGGGTTTCAGTATCTGGTTGTATTGGCGCAGAAAGAAGAGAAAGGGACTCAGCAATTATGCCGGTAAGGAACTATTTCTCATTACAAATTGATGGTAAACTGACAGAGAATCTCCAAACATAAGGATATGAAAAAGAGAATTATTTAGGAATAGAATTAATGAATAATTTTGGTTTTGTCTATTCTGAAAGCATGTTGGAAATGTAGTTTTCAGTACAGTTCTAGTGCATTCATTGACACATATCAAATCATTATCATTAGACTGTGTCTTTGCTCAGATTGGAAACATCATAAAAATTTACAACAAACAGTTATTTCTCTGATTTATTTGTTCAGTGTAACAATTATAGCAATGAGAGCAACCCCTCTGCTTGTTCCTGAGTTCTTGCTCTGAGGGCCACTTTTGAAAGAGAATTCCTGAAACATCTGTTTTCTCTTTAAAATAAGGTTTCAAAAGTTGTATAAATAACTGCAATATTTCCTATTTGAGAATATTGCTTGATAGTAATAACTTAATCCAAATTGATTCCAAAATAACTAGTTGCAAAAAATGTTTTTCCCCTTAAATGAAAAAGAAGGTGGAAGGAAATTTTGAAGGAATTTAAATGGCAACTTAAAGATAATTCCCATAGGAAAATGTATAAAATGATTCAAAATAACAAGCTGTTATTAGATAATCATGGTCATTAACAATTTTACAAAAATACTCACTGATTTATTTTCTGTAGGACCCTGAGAACTTCATAATCATTAAAAAATATTAATATAACATTTAACAAGACATATGAAATATCTGATCCTGTTGGCATTTGATTTAGTATGAATTCATAGAAGTTATAGAATTTTGGAACTAAATGCAACTATGGAGATAAAATGTATCCAAAGTTACCCAGAAAATGATAGTGCTATTATTAAGAACTCGCAAATGTTTACTTTCATTCTAGGACTTTGCACTACATCTCAATGTTCTAACTTTTGGTAGTATAAGCTAAATAATTATTATGTTAGTAAGATACATTATCATCTATGAATAAAATGTGTATGTGAGTAAGACCTAACATTCATTAAAAATTCAAGAAATAGTTCATTGTTAAATGTATTCTTTATTGCACAGTTAACAACAATTCTTAACAAAATATTTGTAACATAACATTGCAAACATCCATTTGTAAAAAGCAAATATTGTGTTTGAAATTGTTCTGACAATTAAAATAAGTTAAAATCAAAGCCCATTACCAATAAGGCAAACACCATAAAATTTAACTCATCATCCTTCTGTCATTTGTGTTTTTCATTGGCTGCTGTTTGCCTGAGTCATTAAGGTCCATTATTTAAATTAGTTATACTAACACATCATATATGGAGGATTTTTAAAGCAAGGAGTGCCCAGAAGTTAGTGATTGGTGACAGAATCTGTTAACTTATGATGTTTGCCTTCTTGTTTTGCAGTTCAGTCCTTCACCTTTACCCTAGCAGGTACTGTCCATCAATCCATGTGTTTTCTAGTCATATTCCATTTCATCCATTTGAGTTTACATTTCAATTAATTACTCAATAATAAGAAACACTAAATTGAGGAGAAATTTTATTTTACTCCTCTTCATTGAGGATAATGATAATAATGATAATCAAACATATACCAACTACATATGCCATTATTTAGACTCACATCATCTTAACCTGTCATATTATTCATGTTTCAATTCATTCATTTACTCTAATCTTTTTTAAAAAATCGCTTGACAGTTATTAGGCTTTTGGTAAGCTAATAACTACAGAAAATAGGTTGAATTTCATTTGTTTGTCTGCTTTTTGCTTTGATTGGGGAGATCTTTTTGTTTTATTTTACAAAGGGTCAAATTCCTCTCTTGTAATTTTCTGTAGACTTAATTTGAATATGTTGTGAATCTTTTTCTATCATAAAGATAGTGTGCCCGAATACAGGAATAAATATTTTCATAATAGGAATTCCAAATCAAGTGGAAGTTTCAGACACTTCTTTCAATATCTCAGAAGAAGAATCCTAATTAGCAAAAGTCCCCCCAAAATATGATTCATTGATTATTTATTTTCACTATCTTAATTCTTCTCCAAAAAGTTTTACATTTTGCGTATAAGAACTAAATTTTTCTGTAAGACATGTTCATTTCCTCAAACCCTAAATCCCACAAAGGATCTCCACAAATACTCTGCACAGATGTCTGTATTTCTTCTACTATAGAAATTAATAATATAAAAAAAATTAAAAGAACGAAAAGCTTTCATAATGTCACAAATATTGTGTTACTTTTGCCAACAATTTGATTCACTTTGATGGATTTACATATGATTGGGACAAGGTTTGTCTTCTGTGACATGAAACTAATACTTATGGAAAATGAGAATTGTTAGTGCTAGTTTATATTTTAGATATTTTCTTAAGGAAAAACTTAAAAGCAAAACCAATTACATGTACATCCCTTTTAAATATTAGAAACCTAGAACTAAGTATTTCTATTTCTACATAATGTGCAAAATGGAGAGATTTTGATATTACTCTTTTCAAATAAAAATTGTAAAGTTTCTAATAAATATGTGTGTAGTGTATAATCTTAATTCTAGACATATATATTTTATTGATTAAAACTTATTTGACTATGAGATCAGAACATTAATTTTTTTAAGCTTTTTATTTGTATAACATATGTATGGGTAGTTCCCCAACCTTGATCTTTACAAAGCTTTCCAATACAAATTTTACCCCCAGTCCCCTCCCCTCCCCCAGATGGCAGGAAGTCCACTACATGTTAATAATGTTGAAATGCTTGAGAAGTTATGCAAGAAAAATCCTATCTACAAGAAAAAAAAAAAAGAATCAGAGAAAGGCAACACAATGCAAGCAAATGTCAATAGAGATCATGAAAATGTTACGTTGTGGTCCATATTTCATGTCCCTCTTTCTGGGTGTATATGGTTTTCTTCAGTGAACAACTGGAACTGGTTTGAGACAATTCTTT
>JAJPUD010029873.1:0-13564 GCA_023553655.1 Myrmecobius fasciatus
TTTCTAAAGAGACTACTCTATTGCAAGGGATTGTGGTGGATGATCACGAGACTCAAAATTAACTAAAATGGTTTTTTATCTTTATAGAGCCAACAATTCTTCCAATAACCCCCCCCCCAATCCTCCAGTGTATACCTAAAGCCACTACCCTCTTTTTGCCTTTCACAGTACTAATGTCTACAGTTAGGTGGGATGTTGTATCCATTCTCTCCTCAAGCCCATAAGACTGAAAGTTTCCATAAAGAGGAGATTCCATCTTCTTTCCTCTCTAGATCCATCTCATTTTCCTCTGCATTTTTAAATATCTTTTTCCCAGTGCTGTATGATCCCAGAATTAAGAGATTTTAAGGGATCCTTCCTTCCTTCAATTTCAAATGATGGTTTAGATTACTTGTTTCTTTCTTTCTTTTTTTTTTTTAATTAAAGCTTTTTATCTGCAACATATATGCATGGGTAATTTTTCAACATTGACCCTTGCAAAACTTTCTGTTCCAAATTTTTCTCTCCTTCCCCCACCTCCTCCCCTAGATGGCAGGTAGTCTAATACATGTTAATTATGTTAAAATATGTGACAAATCGACTATATGTATACAGATTTATACAGTTATCTTGCTGTACAAGAAAAATCAGATCTACAAAAAAAAAAAAAACCCTGAGAAGGAAAACAAAATGCAAATAAACATCAACAGAAAGCGTGAAAATGCCACGTTGTGGTCCATAATCAGATCCCACAGGCCTCTCTCTAGGTGTATATGGCTTTCTTCATCACTAAACAATTGGAACTGGTTTGAAACATCTCATTGTTGAAGAGAGCCATGTCCATCAGAATTGATCATCATATAGTCTTTTGTTGCCATGTATAATGATCTCCTGGTTCTGCTAATTTCACGTAGCATCAGTTCATGCAAGTCTCTCCAGACGGTTTAGACTACTCTTATGCACTTGGCAAATTCCACCTTGAATTATGATTCTTTTGGTAATAAATCTTACTCCCATGGTAGATGATAGAAGCTCCTTGAGTGCTGGGTCTGGAAACTATTTCTTTTTAGTGCATCGTCTATAGTGAGAATTTGATAAATGTTGGTTGAATTGAATTATCTTACTTCCATCCCTGCTCTTCTCTTGCTTATCCTAAGCTCCTGTCCCCTCTCCCATGAGAAGTCCTATGACCTAGAGAGCAGAGACAAAAACAGTGTAGACTTTATCATATCACTCTATTGTAGTGATGAATGCTGCAGCTCCTAGCTCTTTCCCTTACTATTTTCTGCAAACCATTGTGGCTCAGTTTCCTTATTTGTAAAATGAGGAAATTGGACTAGATACCTTATACGTTTCTTTGGAGGTCACAGATGGCAGTTACCTACTTTACTCTGGAAAGCCAGGAGACCCAAGACAACCAATTCTACACCTCAGACATGGTTTGTACTTGGGAAATAGGAGATAGTGTTGGTAACAACAACAGTAAGTATTAATGACAACAGTGAGGCCAGCAAAAGGGCGTCAGGTAGACTCTAATGATCCCTTTCCTTTATAGATTCCCTTGTGTCTCTAGATACTTCAGAAGCATTACCCAATTAGCCCTAATCTCCCTGAAGGAAATAATTAAGCCCATTTTACAAGATGGGGAAACTGAGGCTCAGATAAGGTGAAAAAGCTGGAGCCAAGATTTGAATTAATATCTCCTAAAGCACTTTTTCTCTTCTATTCCCCTCACACACAAACTATATACATACACACACACACACACACCCCTCTGAAACCTGGAGTGCGATGGACTTTAATATCTAGGAGAAATTCCCGTTCTCTCACAGGATAACTTATTGAACATCTAGCATGGTCTCATAAATAGGGTACATAATGATCACTAGTGAATGTGTTGTCTTACAATATGGCACAGGACCAATTGCGAATGTATTCAGTTTTGGCTCTTATTTTATCAGAAGCACCCAGGCCTGAGAATGTAAGTCTAATAATATAAGACTATTGCCATAAATTCTTAATTGGTCTCCTTGTCTCTACGTCCTCCACATACCTACCAGAGTGATTTTCCCAAAGCATAAACCTGACCACATCACTCCCCTCTTCAATAAGTAACTCCCTTTTACCTCTAGAATAAAATACCAGATTTTTTGGCTTTTAAAGCCCTTCATAGCCCAGCTCCCATCTAGTTTTCCCTTCATGAACTCTTCAGTCCAGCCAGACCAGTCTATGTGACATTTCTTGTTCAGGATACAACTTTTTCCATTTCTGTGCCTGTATCTGCAATGCATTCCCCTCTTACATGGAATCCTTAGTTTCTTTTAAAGTTATTCTCAAGTTTTACCTTCTAAATGAAGCCATTCTGGACTCTCTTCCAAATGGTGGTACCTTGTTTGCCACCCTCCCAAACTGCCTTAATTGATTTTGTATGGTGTTTATAGAGATTGTGCCTCAGATCGAGGAACTCCTAGATTCTAGGTCTGCCTCTTATACAAATTGGCCGTGTAACCCTGGACTTCTCAATGCTCTAGGCAACTCTACTATGACAGAAGAGACACCCATCTACATTGGGAAAGGGAATTTCTTCATTAAGGAAATCTCTGCATTGAAACTCTAAGTCATGTCATTGCTTTCTGTTCCTAAAATTATAGCTCCAGTCCCTATCCTCTTGTACCTATTGTGACCCTCAGTAGGATATAAATTCTTTTAAAACACTGTAAAAGACTGTTTAATTTTGCCTTTGCATTGCCTTCCATATTCTCTGGAACATAAGAAGTAGTGATTGATTGATTGATAAAAAAAATCTTAGGGACAAGGGATTTTGCTGTGTCATCACAATGACCTCCCCATTTGAAACTGAGGACTCCCTTAAAGTGACAGGCACAAATCTTTTTCCCATTAATAAAATGCAGAGATAGAATCAATAATGGATAGAAATGGACAAAAAAGAAGATGAGCTCCCTATTAATCCCTTCCATGCCACACCTTAACTAAAGAAGCATTTTAAAGCATCTGCTATGGGTAAGACCCTGTGGAGGCATTGGAAATGCAGAGACAAAACCAAAACAGATCTTGTCTTCAGGGAATGTACTGCCTGCTGAGAAATATAACCTGTAGCCACATAAATAAATACAAGATCCTTTGAGGAAAGAGAGATCTGCAGGGGGTAAGGAGCAGTGGGGTTAGAAAGAGCTTCCAGGTGGAAATGATATCCAACCTGTGCTTTAAATGAAGCTAAAGATTCTAAGGGACAAAATGAAAAGAGAGCTCCAAAAATAAAGACATCAGTATGGGAAAAAGAACATTGAGTTCAAGAAACAACAAATCATCCATTTTGGCCTGACCATAGAATGTGAAGAGAATTTATATGAAATAAGTCTAGAAAGTCAGTTTGTGGCCAGATTGTAGGAGGCTTTAAAATGCCAGACTAACATATTTTCTCATAAAAGCTGCAGGGAACCATATTTGGGAACAGGAGACTGACATAGTCATATCTGTGTCTTAAGAAGATTATTTCGACAACTCTGTGAAGGGTTTTAATATATATTATATATACATACATACATGTCTTTATATATATATTATCATTTTCCCCAATTACCATAATAACTGTTTTTTAACATTTAAAAAAATTTTAAGTTCAGGGAAGGGGTTCTTAACTTTTGTGTCATGGACTCCTTTGACATTCTGGAAATCCATCAACAAATATTTGTTAAGCATTTATTGTATCCCATATATTATGCTAAACATTAGGGATACAATGAAAGGTTAAAACATAGTCTCTACTTTTAAAGAGCTCACATCCTAATGGAGAAGTCAACATATAAGCAACTTTGTATAAGTAAGATATAGACATTGTAAATAGTAGGTAATCCTAGGGTTGGGGAAGAGAAACAAGGAGAGGGGAGACACATCAAAAGAAACCTCCTGCAGATAGTAAGATTCGATCTGAATCTTGAAGGAAGCCAGAGAAACTTAGGGAAAGAAGTGAAGAGGCATATTATTGCACATCCCCTTCCTACCAGGTTGTGAATGGCTTCAAAAAACTAACAGAAGATTTTGTATTTGATCTGGAGTTAATTGAAAACCACTGGAATTTATTGAGTAAAAGAGATGCCCCTTTGGTGACTGGAGTAGGGAAAACTTTGAGGTGAGGAGACTAACCAAAAGGCTTTCACAAAGTCCAGGTGACAGGTGATGAGGGCCTGATTGGAAAGAAGGGATCATATATATATGATCCCTTCTTTCCAATCAGGATATTGTTGCCTTCAACCACAATATGGAAGTTGAAAAGCGATGGTTTTGACATATCTGTGAAAGAAGAGAATGGATAGTTTTGTAAAAAGGAGGAAAGGTAATGAATTTCATTTTGAGTATGTTGAGGTTGAGATGCCTTTGGTACATCCAGTACAAGATGTCCAAGAGGTGAAATACTGTTTTCAAGTACTTGAAATAAAATATATAGGGTTACAAATGAAACTAAATATATTGAAATAAAAATATCATTTCCCCTATCATGTTGGCAATTTTATTGAAATAAAAATTTAACCTTCTCCCAATCCAGGTACATGGATCCACATAGAGCAAGAACTGCTCTAGGAGGAAGAGAGCTGATAGGCTTGGAAAAGAAAGGAGCAGTCGAATAAAGAGGTGGATTTTTGTCTCTGGCTCTGTTCCTTTCCTAGGAGATGTCCAAAACCAGGAGAAATGTTTCCCTGGAAAAGCAACAGTAATTATTTAGTCTGAACAAGACAGGGGTTAGGGGAGGGGGAAGGGATGGGCTAGGAAAAGAAAACAGGTAGAAGGACTGGTAGCATTGTTCATGCTAGGCAGGGAGCATGACTAAATTCTGTTTTTAAGTCTCTACAGGGAAACTATTTTTAAAAATAAACAAACAGAACCAGGCAGAGGACAGTTTTTCTCATATCTCCCCTGAGGCCAGGGGCAAAGGGGGAATGGGCTTCCCTGAAGAAGAAGCAGCCAAATTTGACAACCTAAGAACACTTTGATGGTACTCAGTCAGCCCATACATGATAACTGGTGGCCACGAAGAGCTGTGGGGAGCCTCTTTAAGATAGGTTAAGAAAAAGGCAAGATGGCTCCCTTCGTTTGATCTCTGGCCTCCTGAAAATGATTTCTCCATTTCCTTCCCAACCTGAGGATTCTGACTTTGGGGAGTTGTATGTAAAAGGAGCGGGGTGGTAAGGGAGGGCCTTGCTACAAGAGGAGAGCTATGGGGGAAACCGAGGTGACACCCAAGCTGGCCCAGATTCCCCACACATTCCCCACTCCCACTCCTGCTCCCCTCCCTCTTCCCCAGACAAGGCCTGATACAGCCCCTCCCCAGCTCCAGGTCTTGCCTCCGAAACTTCAGGTCTCTACATTGCTAAGATTTTACTAGGGCTCCCAGCTGGGTCCCACCTTTGATCTGGCTTCAAAAAATAAAAAGCAGTAACAGGCAAGTAATTTTCCCCCAACCTGCTGGGGAAGAGGGCGGGCCAGAGGCAGGTCCAGACAGGCCCAGTCCTACTCTTTCTGGGCCTGCACTCAGGGCTTGGTGGCTGGTGGCTGGTGGCTGGTGGCATGAGAAGGTGGGGAAAGGGGAAGGCTGACCTGAGGGAGCAAAACCACCCATCCACATCAGCCGTGTCCATTTTGTGCCTGTCTCCCCTAGATTCATCCTCCGATCATCTGGACTCAGGATAGAAGGAGCTGGGTGGCACTATGCCAGTTATCCCCTTCTTAACCTCAGGGGGTTTTGTCTTTCTTCTAGCCCCTTGCTCACTGATTTTTGAAATGTGGCTGGTAGTGAACTACTTACCAGAACCTTCCTTCCCTAAACCTATCTTTACCCTACCTACCCAGTCTCTGGCTATGGGGAGCAGCCAAGTAGGGCCTTGGAGATTGAAGACTTGTGCCCCCCTGGCTGGTCACCAAGAGATATCACTGCTCAGCAATGGGAGTGGGAGTGGGGGGGTAGAGAAAAAAAAAAAAAACAGGCACAGAGAGAGCTACTCTTCAATGTTTCCCTTGCCTCTCTTCTCTCTCTCGGGGTAAAAATCCAACCTCAGGATTTCCATCTTCTGGTAACACCCCCGCCTCCTTCCCAGTTCAAAGACTCCAAGTTCCTCATCTGTTTGGGGGATGCTTTACAGGGCTTTTAAAGTGGCTAGAATGGAACCCCTGAACATCCTCACCCCTTCTCTTTGGAACTGGGGCTCCTCCAGGAAGGTGCAGGGGAGGCTGAGACAGAGGGGTCCTTCTCAAGATGAGGACTAGGAGGCAAGACTGGAACACCTCCAGTGACATGAAAACATGTATAAATTATCTGAGAACTCAGACTTTTGCTGTTATCTCTTTCCATAGAAAAGAGCTGGTCGAATTTTTTTGTGGTATATTGATGCCATCAAAAACAAGAACAACAACAAACACACACACACACAAAAAAAAACCAAGAATAACAAAAACCCAACCCTAATAATCAAATTACAAAATTAAACTGGTTCCCAAATTGTGGTATATGGATATAACAAAAACTGGACCAAAAGACAGGACAAATGTAAGAAATTCAGGAAAAAAAATCTGGAATATTTGCAAGGGCAGCTGCAAAGTGAAAGGAGCAATACTAGAGCATAATAGACACAATAGACTATAGTCATGTAAGTGAAAAGAACAGGAAAATGAAGTTTGAATTGAGTAATTGCAATGACCAATCTTGGCTCTGGGAAGATGAAGAAATGTACCTCTCTACTTTTAATAAAGTGATAGAGAACTATAGGTTGGAAGTGTCAGATGCATACACTGTTAGACAAAGTATTAGACACTGTTAGATAATGATTTTCTTGACCTTTTTACTATACTAAAAGGGATGGCAGGTTCACCAGGCAAGTGAGTTGGTGGGTTTATCCCAAAATGACTGCATTGTAAAAACAAAACAAAACAAAAAAAGCATCTATAAAGAAAAGGACTAATAAATTAGGTTCCCAATGTCTCTGAAGAATCACTGTGAATGGAGGTGAAACAGGTGGAAACAGAGCCAATCCAAAGAAAAATTGGCAGTAGTTTTCTACAGTGTCAGAGCCAAAGATGCTTAACCCATAGGAGATCCTTAGCTTCCCTTAGCTATTCTCTGCTGCTCCCATTTCAACTTTTTGGCTCCTTTGTTGGCGACATGATGGAAATAAGGGGGGAAATTTCCACATCTCAATCTTCCTATCTTCCTACTTCAGGATGCTCCCAAGACCCTTCTATCACATATACTCTCTGAGGACATTCTCTGACCCAGGGTTCAGAATGGGATTGCAGGGCACCCCTATTCGCTGATAGCAGGTCAGAGGGCAAAGTGTCTAGGGCCTCAGACTGAGGATGGCCCTTTCCCCACCCACCAATCTTCAAAAGTGAATCCCCCTGTTGACATTGTCACTGGGGTTCCGCTCCCGGTCCTGGGGCAAAAAGGTGAGTTCAAGGAGGGGGAGGAAGTTAGGAGCCGCCTAGTCTCCAGGTCTTCAATGGGGTGGGGTCCTTGCCTTGATAACCATCTTCCTGGCAGCTTCAACCAGTTCTATTGGTGAGTAATTTTTTTTTTTTTTTCCTGGAGGAGAAAGGTAAAAGCCTTGGTGGGGAGTTACTCCAACTCTAGTGTCTCAGCTCCTTCTCCTCTCAACCCCCCAAACATACCTTGTGTAAGAACTATAAATCTCTCATCACCCACAGGCCTAGAGAGGCGGGGAAGGGGGGTAGGGGGTGATGCTGCTGTGACTTTCATGTCAGGTAGTTTAATATGCTTGCACTGTCGGGCTCAGGAGCTCAAGCCCACCTGGGGCTTCTCCCCTGCCTGTGAAAACACAATCCTATAAATCTGCCCTTCCCCCTCACTCCAGGAGCCAGCATTGAGTCTAGGCCATGATAAATAGTGATGTATACTATTGCCTGACTCCTAAAGAGGACAAAGCAGGGGATTGAGGTAGATGGGGGAGGGCAATCCTCCAAGGATAGGAGAATTGATGCTCTGTACCCTGCCTCTCCCTTTCCCTCACCAGATACTCTCATCACCAGCCCAAGCTGGATTTGGATCCAATCTCCCTGTTTAAAGGATGGTTCCAAAGCTGAAAGGGTTTTCCTAATGTCATCTGGTCCAGTCTCCTGCTTTTATGCCAGGATGCACCTAAATCATCTGAGATAACTGGCTGGCTTTCTGCCGAGCCCCTAGGGTGGGGTTGGGAGGGAGGAGGCAGTCTATCTAATATATATGCCACTGTCAATTAAAACGAAGACCCGGAGGGATGGAAAAAGGGCTTGGGGCTTTGAGCATAACCACCTTCAAGTTACCCCATCCTTTCTTGTTTTGATAGATAGATAGACACTGGAGTTTGATCCAGGGAAAGGAGACATGATCCCTAACCTTAGGGAAATTCTCATTCTAATGGGAGAAACACTGGACTTAAAGTCATGGACTCATATAGAAATGTGGATTGTAAGAACGGGGGAAGTCATCTTGTCCAGCTTCCTCATTTGACAGATCAAAGTGGGGACTCTTGTCTGCTCATTAGCTGTGCAATCTGGCATAAACTGTTTAATCAGTCAATCAACAAGTGTTGATCAAATGCCTGGCAGTGATCTAGGGTATCACTTGGGACTGGGAATACTGAGCCTCTAATCCCTTATCTGTAACAGGAACAGTGCCTCTACTACCTCATTTATTCATTCATTTAACAAACATTTTTTACTGAAAAGGTAAGATGGCAGAGGAGAAAGCTTGGTTCAGATTTGGTCTCTGATACTTATGGGCTATGTAAGAATGGGTAAGTCACTTCACTTTCCTCAGTTAACTATGTCTTCACCTGTAAAGTGGGGTTGATAATATTCCCTATTTCAGAGGTTTGCTATGAGACTCAAATGAAATAAAGGAAATAAATGCCTTCTGTCAACTTTCTTGCTTTAGAAATGTTAGTTATCTTACTCTAGGCTGTTGCTAGGAGAAGAGTGTTTTATAAATATGTGCTATAGACATGGAAGTCATCCTTATTGTTCTTTACTGGCCATTGAAACAAATTGTAGTTGATCCTTCATTATCGAAGAGGACCAATGACATCAAAAGGGAATAATGTGTCAGTCATACACAGACTTTACTGAGCTGGGCCAGACTGTCCCATCTTTATCTGAGGTGGGAAAGGCCTCTAAGATTTAGAAAGGTCATCATGAAGCTCATCTCCTTTACTTTCTAGAAGGGAAAATTGAGGTCCAGGTGGATGATTGCAGGGGAGGCCAAACAATCTAGTAGAAAGGAAAGAAATCCCATAGATGCAGGAAGGGCTAAGGAATAAGGAGGATAGAAATAACATAGTATTATGGATAGAGTGCTGGACTTAAACAGAGAAAACCTGGAAGCTCTAGTAGTATGAATCAAGTCTTTGACCATGAAGAGTTTCCAATATGAACTGGAAGATGGGTGAGATATTGTTCCCCCTTTTAGGGCACTTCTATTATTTTGGGCAGAGACAAGGCATAGCAACAAAATAGAAAGAGACTATGACTGAATGTAGATCACAACATAGTATTTTCACCTTTTTTGTTGTTGCTTGATTTTCTTCTTATTTTTTTCTTTTTTGATTTGATTTTTCTTGTGCAGCATGTTGATTGTGGAAATATGTATAGAAAAATTGCACATCTTTAATACATCTTAGATTACTTGCTGTCTAGGGGAGGGGATAGAGGGAAAGAAGGGAGAAAAAAATTGGAACATAAGGTTTTGCAAAGGTGAATGTTGAAAACCATCTTTGCATATATTTCGAAAATAAAAAGCTATTAGATATAAAAAAGAGAGAGGCTGTGAAGGTGGGTGGGGGATAAGCATATTGTAAGTTGTTACCTCTAGCATCAGGGTTATAGAAAATGCCAAGCCAAGGTAGAGAGTCCAGAGCTTCAGGTCACTGGTACCATCTGTCCTTCTTACCCTACAAGTCAAAAGATTCATAAAATGATGACAGCTTACATCTATATATTGAATTACAGTTTATGAAGCACTTTCTTCAAACTAGTGCTGAGAGGTAGGTGGCACAAGTATTTATTATCTCCTTTTTACAAATAAAGAAATTTAGGTTTAAACAGGTGAAGGAGTTTGCCCATAAAGAACTATAGAGACTGAATGCAGATCAAAGGATACTATTTTCACCTTTTTAAAAAAATTTTTTTCTTTCTCATGTTTTTTCCTCTTTTGTTCTGATTCTTCTTGTACAACATGACTAATAGGGAAATATATTTAAAGTGATTATACATTTATAACATATAGATTGCTTGCTGTCTTGGGAAGGAGGGAGAAAAGGGAGGGAAGGAGGAACAATTTGGGATTCAAAATCTTACAAAAATGAATGTTGAAAACAATCTTTATATGCAATTGGAAAAATAAAACACTATTGAGGAAAAAAAATCTACCCATAATACAGAGGTAATAAGTAAAGAAAATGGAATTGAAACTCAAGATACTTCTCCCAGGCCAAACTCTTCCTATTATACCACTGAAGAACCAAAGGGCCCAGAGTAGAAATAACAGCAAGAAGGATGCAGGGCTTATGCCCAGTTCTTCAAACATCAAGTAAAGTTCTCTTTCCACTATAAGCATGGCCCACTGCCCTCTGGAGGACCTTATTGTGGCTAGAAGAAGGCCCCAGAGAGGTTGAGTTAAAGCAGGTTGTCAGTGATTAGAGAGATCAGAAGAGACAATGGGGTAGGGAGGAGGGCTTGGAAACCTGCCCCAATTTTGCCACCTTGGCACCAGGGTGAAGTTGGCAAAGGTTTCTGGTTTTCATGTTTGACAGCCTGTCAGGCAGGGATCAGGAGGTTGGGAGCATGCCATAGGTCTTCTGGCTCTCCATTCTAAGATCTTACCGGATCTCACTGAGCCCTTGGGGATCCCCTCTTCCAAGGAAAAGGAAACAAGATAGATTCCAGGTCCTTTAAGCTGAAACTCCTCTTATCCATCCCTTCAAGCAACATTGTCTCTCTCTCTCTTTCTCTCTCTCTCTTTCTTCCTCCCTCCCTCTCTCTCTCTTTTGTTTCTTTCTTTTCCTCTTTTCTTTCTTTGTCTTTCCTTCCTTCCTTCCTTTTCTTTCTCCCTCCCTCTTCCCCACTTTCCTTTCTTCCCCCCTCTTTCCTTCCCTTCCTCCCTCCCTTTTTCTCTACTCTCCTCAGATTAAGTTTAAGTCACCATATGTATTGTGGACCAGAAGGATAATTAGTTTTATTTAAGGTTTTCCCCAAATCTAAGGCTTTATTTGAGTGGGAAGCAGGGAGAGGGAGCTATCTTGGGCATATATTCCAGTCATCCTTGCACAAGATTGGACTCCTGCTGGTGATGTGACATTGGAAAGTTGTAGCTTGTTGACTTTGGGGGAGGATGACCTGCTCAGGCGCTTCCACCACATGATCATTAGGTGGCAAGGTTTAGATGCTTTGATGGTTTCCATTCCTCCACTGGGCACCAAGCTTCTGCTAAATCCCAGCAACCATCCCGGGAAACTGAGTAATAGCAAAAGTGAAACTGACTTGGCCGGTTTCACCAGCCCCTGAAGGAGGGAAACAGGGAGAAGCAACAGCTGGACAACAACCAATTAGGCACTTTTTATTGCTCACGCTATCATAATTTGCAGAGCTCGGCTGGGACAAGGAAGAGGAAATGGGATGGGATGCCAACCTTATTGGGCTGAGAAGAACCTGTAGACTGGCTCAGCCATTCTCAGCTTCTGGGAAGGACAGTCTAACTCTCATATCCCAACCAGCTTCTAGAAAAGAACCCACCCCAATGGCCATTAAATCCTTATATTGTCATAATCAACAAATATTTATTAAGGTACAAGACCTTATGTACCTTAATGTACCTTAATAAATATGTACACATATGTACCTTAATAAATATTTGTTGATGTTGTGCTAAGTGCTGGAAATATAAGTGCAAACAAAAAGACAGTCCCTATCCTTGAAGAGCTCACATTTTAATGTGGAAAAAATACCACATAAAAAGGAATTGAAATGGGAGGAGAGTAAAAGATGTCTGAGTAGGGATAGAAAGCCAGTCAGGAGAAGTGAAGGAATGAACCTGTCTTGCTTGAGCACTTCTTTAATATGAAGGAATCAGAAAGTTTAAAAATGATTTAGTCCAACTTATTGGGTTTCCTTTATGCCATTTTATTTTTTTAACACTCATAAACAGAGATTTACTTCAAAGATGGAGCAAGAACAAAAAGTCCAAACATCACTTTCCCTCATCCTAGGAAGCTCACTTTCCCTTATACTGTTTCAGCCTTTTGGGAGAGACAAAACAATTTCTGTAGAGCATTGGCCCTACCAAGTTCATGTCTAAATTTGGCTTTCCTGATTTTACAAAGGAGGAAAATAAGCCTAGCAAGGAGAAAAACTTACTCCATGTTACACAGATCATAAACAAGAGAATTAGGATCTTCCAGAGCCAGTATTCTTTCCATTATATTTCATGGCTCTTCTAACCTAAATTATTCTCCCTGCAATTTAGAATCCATCCTCTCTTGCCTATTTCTCCAGGATCATAGTAAATAGCATCGTGGTGTATTAAAAAGCATATTGGATTAAAGTTGGGAATTAATTTCAAATCCCACTTCTGACACTAGCTGTGGGATCAAGAGGAAGACACTGATTCCTTCATAAATGAGTACAATTTCTGTAATTCCTCCCTTTCAAAGTCCCATACCTACTCAAACTATGACCTCATCAATGTAGGTATTCCTTCAGTGATATAGATAGCAATTCATCTGTGCCTACCCATCCTATGAGATTCTTGCCCATGTCCTTCCCAAAGTCTTATCACATGGAATTGCAGGAATGATCGGAGGTCCTTAATATTCTAGGCATCTTCCCAAATTTCCCTTGACATCAATAGCATACCAGTGGAACTCTCAGACACAGGGCTTGTGAAACTCCAATAAGATAGTGTCTGTAAAGTACTTTCCAGTCTTTAAAGTACTCTTTGCCAATTATCATTATTATTATGGTCAATGTTGGCATGTGAGAGAATAGGGAGTGAGAAGTGGGATATATATTTAGAAAATAGACACACCCAGAATGGCTCCTCATTACCTCTAGCTTCCTACCCAGTGGCATCCTATTACCTCTAGGATCAAATATAGACTGCTCTTTTAGAAATTTAAAACCTTTCATAGTCTGGCTCCAATCTTTGTTGCCAGTCTTATCATAATTACTTCTCTTCATACACTCTCTTATCCAGGCCTGATCTAGTTTGGGCAAGCCACTTCACCTGTCTGAGCCTCAGTTTCTACACCTGTAAATTGTAAATGATAATGGCTTTGCTGTTCCTCCTATAAGGCATTCAGTGTCCCAACTCTGCCTATGTCTCCAATGAACTTCTTCCTCCCCTTTACCTCTTTGGATGTCTCCTTTCTGTAAAAATTTAGCTCAGATAGCATCAAGCAAGCAAGCAAGCATTTTAGTTTTTATCAAGACACTAACATGTGCCATGTACAGAAGTAGGAGATAGGAATACAAAAGCAAAAAAAGAAAGAAAGAAAGAAAGAAAGAAAGAAAGAAAGAAAGAAAGAAA
>JAJPUD010029874.1:0-13563 GCA_023553655.1 Myrmecobius fasciatus
TTTTTTTTTCCCTTTCACAGTGCCTTGGTTACTTCTTGCCTGCAACACTTGCTTAAATACAAATCCGTCTTTTGAGCGAGAACCCTAAACAAAGTGGGAGATCTCAAGAGAACCTCAGTATTAACGGCTGGGCTGCTGTGTCAGCAGCTTCAACAGAGAATCATGCTTGGCCCCAGTGACCAATTACACTTTCTGTGAGAGGAGATTGGATTAAGGAGGAAATGTGGAATCTCTCCATCAGAGGAGCTTATTTTCTTTTTAAATGAAATGAAACATTTACTGACACCCACTCTGTGACACAGGAAGAAAATGATTCATTGAGCACTGTGGTATATTTGGGAATGGAAACTTTCCATGCCAAAACACAGAACCTACATCAAGTTCCCCTCTTGATCTGAAGAGAGGTCCCCAGGTAGTCTCAGGTACAGACATATTTATGAGTGACCTTTTTCCTGTAGAACCCAGATCCCAAAGTGAGGTTGATCTAAGTTTCATCAGTGTGGTCTGGGAAGTCTTATCAGGTTACCCCCAAGTGCCTTGGGTCACATTTGTTATTTACAGAAAAAAGATGCCATATCATGATACACATTTATCGATCGTTATTACATTTCCTTGGGCCAGACAGGGCTGGCAGAAGATAGTAGCAGCCATAAAACACTTTTTTTTTTTTACTTAGCTCTTTTAAAAGATGAGAGAGAATAAGCTATAAGCTGTCTTCCATTCCATTTCCAGCAATATCAATAGTATTCCAAACAACCACTCTCCTTTTCCAGGACCCCAACCTCCTTTGTCCTCAGAATGCCCCCTATTCTGAAGCAAACTTCATATGTGCCTTATAATCCATATCACCAAATCGTTAGGATTTTTAATCCTAACCCTCACATGAAAAAGGAACCTATAAAATCACTAATGACATGGATAAAGTGGACACAGACTTGTTCACCACATCCCAAAGTACTAAGATGAGGTAACAGCCTTTGAAACTTGAGTGAGGTAAGTTTAGGACAACGTTACTACTACTTATACTTGGTTCTTGAAACTTATGGAACTCATTACTCTTAGAGGTGGTACTGGCAGGAAATTTAAATGGAGTCAAAAAGGGTTTGGTTAAATTGGCAAATGACGATATGGTAAGCGGTTATCAAGAGAAGCTGGAATAGAACTAAGTTTTATTGATATCAGGCAGGGCCATCATTCCCTCCCCCAAAACATCTTTTGTGGATAATGTTATCAGCAGAATGCTAAACTGAGTTATTGATCCCAGGATAAGAATTCTCATGTTCCTACACATATGTATTGTAGGAGAAACAGCCAACTTACAGTAGAAAGAGCACTGGATCTGAAGTTAGAGAATCTGAGTTCAAATTCTAGCCCTATCCTTACTTAATCTATTTGTCAAGTCAGTAAGTATTTGTTAAGTGCCTACTATGTGCTAGGTATGTATGTTAAGAGCTGAGAATACAAAGAAATGCCAAGAGAGAATCCCTGCTCTCTAGGAGCTCACAATCTAATGAGAAGGCAACAGCAAACAACCATGTGCAGACAAGTTATATAAAGGATAAATTAGAAATTGATAGTGGAAAGTGGAATCAGGAAAGGCCTCTTGTAGTGAGACATGAAGCCAGGAGGTGGCAATGAGAAGGGAAAAGAGTTCCAGGGGGAGGAGAACTGTGACCTGTGTGTCATTAAGCCAGTAATTTAACCTCTCAGCAATTAAGGTTCCTAGTCTGTAAAATTGGGGCATGAGACTAAGTGATCTCAGAGTTTTCTTGTAACTCTAAATCTTTGATCTTATAACAAAACTTATGGATGCATAAGAATGCAATCATAACTCTGATGGAACTTTCATTATCAACCACCCATAAAGTTCTTACTTAACTGGCAGGTAACCAACATCTTAACAAAATAAAATGAACCAAATGCAGATGTTGCTTCCCTGTGATAGTTACACCCCCAAATGTAAAGGCAGATGCAGAAAATGAAGATCATATCTAAGATTAAAATCCTTTTCTCAATTTTAGAGATTAACTGAGCACCAGACAAAAAAGGGAACTAGGTTCTTAATAGAAACCTGAGGGCAGAGGATAGCCAAAAAGCACAAAGAATTGGCAGGAAAATAAGAAACATGATATGGGGAAGAGAAAGGAAGAAAACTGGAGAATAGGGGAGACTGGCTATGGAAGCAGGAGGGATGGTACATCTATTTCACAGTAAGTATGTTATCACTTTTTTTTCCCTGAGGGGGAAAAAAATAAGAAAAAGAGGACTAGAAAGAGATAATTCAAAATATTCATTATAATTGCTGCAAAAAACTTGTTGGTTAAGTAACAAGGCAGCTCCTTGCTACCTCCCCTCCCCAGGTCACAAAGGTCACAGAATGATGGATGGCCTGACAAAGGTCACAGAGCAAATGCTGGCCTTGGAGACACCCTGTCTGCTCCATCCAAGTTACTGAACCCCAGGTCAAATCTGGGTCTTTGGGGTTCAGACCTTTGGTTGGCCTGGTAGCCACCAACAGCAACAGGGGAAATTTTCTCCCTCCTTCCCCCAAACTAGAATTACTGCCTCAGGATATTCCCCAGAGTACTGCAGACCTGGAGAAGAAGGACTAAGGCACCTTCGTTAGGCTTCCAGAATCTGCCCCAGGTAGAAGGGAAGCTAAGTTACAGGGTATATAAATGTAGTTTATGGATGTCATAAATAAGGAACAGTTTGTTTTTCAGTGTGAGTGAATTTTAAAACAAGGTTTGGGATTCTGGGAAACACACTTCAAGCACTTCTGTGCTCAGGCCAAGAAAATAAGAATTTTCAGTTTAATACAGCAAATGATTTTTAAGTGCTCACAGTGTGTACAACTTACAAATCTTAAAGTTAATACATAGTCTTGCCCTCTTGGTCCTTATAATCTGGTAGGAGGAGAGATTACCTCCAAAGCTTAAAGAGGACACTTGGTCCTTATAATCTGGTAGGAGGAGAGATTACCTCCAAAGTTTAAAGAGGACACTTGGTCCTTATAATCTGGTAGGAGGAGAGATTACCTCCAAAGTTTAAAGAGGATACTTGGTCCTTATAATCTGGTAGGAGAGATTACCTCCAAATGCACAGATGTACTTTTCAATGTACTTACCATGTCTTATTTTGAATGATCTATTTTATGCTAAGTACATTGAAAGGACAGGTGATTTCTGAGTCAAAAGATTGGATGCCATAGTCAGCATGCCTCCAACACTGGTTAGTCATAGTGCAGTTGTGATTTAAGGGCCTGCCTCTTTTTTTTTTCTTAGGCATGAATAACCGTGAAGTTTTGGAGCAAGTGGAACGTGGCTACAGGATGCCGTGTCCACAGGACTGCCCCATCTCCTTGCATGAGCTTATGATTCACTGCTGGAAAAAAGATCCCGAGGAGCGCCCCACATTTGAGTATTTGCAGGGTTTCCTGGAAGACTATTTTACTGCAACAGAACCCCAATACCAACCTGGCGAAAACCTGTAAGTCATCGGGCCGGTCTGCAGAAAACATCATCCAGGTGGTCCTTCCCCCTCTCCCCCCTTAGCTTCCAATTCAGTAGCACGCTGCTCTTGGAGCAGCGTGGAATCTTCCAGGACCAGAGTGCATGTGAGTCTGAAGTCTGAACAACCACACCCCTCATCGATGACCACTTGTCCCCAAATCTGAATGTCCTCTGTGAAGAATAAGAGACACAAACTTGTTAACTTCTCAAAAGACTTTTGAAAATGCATTGTATCGATGTTATGTAAACGGCAAAACCTCTTATTCAGTGTAAATAGTTACTCAGTGCCAATAACTGACCCTAGTGCTTTCCTTTTTTAAATGCAAATCTTATGTGATTTTAACTCTGTCTTCACCTGATTCAACTAAAAAAACGAAAAGTATTATTTTCCAGAAGTGGCCTCTTTGTCTAAAACAATAAACTTTTTTTTCATGTTTTAACTAAAGAAAATCAGGACAGGTGTTTGTTTTTGTTTTTTTGGGTTTTTTATAAATATAAATATATAAATATATATATATATATAATATATACATACCTGTACATACAGTATGTGGGTACTACTGCAGAAAACTTGTTGCCAAACAATGGGCCGCATGGTTGCAGTACCCAGAGAGTGATAATTTTACTGCAAACATTTAAAAAAAAAAAAAAAAGCAACACTGGTGTTATTCTGAAAACCAGTGGTCTAATTTTTGGCTTTTGCCAAGCATGAATTTTTTTTAATTGGATTGCACTTTTTTGTTTGTTTGTTTCTGACTGTACCTGTAGATGGTTGTAACTTTTACTCCTTTCAGGAACCACGTGCTGGGTTTATGGTCATGTTCCCAATGTTTGACAGCCATGTTTTCAGGATTTGTTCTTCAAACAAGAGTGAACCTCTTGAAGCAAGAAAACACACCATATGACCAGCCAAACTGGAAGATAGATGCTACAAGTACTCCTTGTATAAAACTCTGTATGCTGAAATAATTCAAAAGAAATTTTTTTAATTTAATAAACATTGTAACCACATTTAATGGTCTAAAACCCATAGCATTTTAGTCATGTCAACCCACTAAACTGTTTATCATGAAGATAGGATTTTCTGAGGGAGATTTGTGCACCATTTCCCATTGTAAAATACATGTTTTAAATGTCCTGTACTGCTAATGAAATTCCTTTCTCTATGTCTGAGAGTTCTCCAGTGGAATTACTATGCACTTCTTTACGTTTCATGGGGATGCACAGAACAAAGTATTATGTTCTCTTGTTGTCTGTTTGTACCAGCCTCGAATTACTTATGTTTAACCAAAAAATGAAAATGAGCAAAAGGAAAAAAAAACACAAAAACAAACAAAAAATCAACCTCCTATTTCTATTGAGTTTTTTAATACTGAGTTGCAAATTTTGGAGTCTTAATTACTTTTTTGTTATGATTTCTTTGCAAGTTTACATTTTTAAATTGTTTAACTTTCTTAATTTAGTAATTAAAAAGAGAGCATTTTACATTTGGATTTTTGTTCATTTGTTTAAATCACGGAGGGAATTCTTATGGTTTTGTGATGCTTCGTGTACCAGATGGCGTCGGGATGATCTGGTGAATGGCCAGGAAAGAAGCCCATGCTGAAGAAACAGCACCACCAGCTGCCCCCCAGGTTGGCCCAAAGGGTGGCATCTGGAGTCTCCCATGTCACTCTTGGACTTTCTGCTTATTTCAGATCGTCACCCTTGGCAAATGATGAATTGTCTCATGACCAGTTTTAGTAGAGGTCACATGCAAAAAGACCAGTTGAAAAAACTGGTGTTTTGCTTTTTGGACTGGCTAATTATATGAGGTAATTTCCAAGTGATTAAAAGGATATGATATGAGGGAGCTTTTGTTTGGAAAGGTTCTGTTTTACTGTCTGGATGTTCTGAAAAACTGAGAAACATAGAATGTATGTGCTGTAAAACCTTGATTCATCTGATCCCTCATTGTTGCTCAGTTGTGTGCAATGCTTCATGACCCTATTTGTGGTTTTCTTGGCAAAGACACTGGAAGGGTTTGCCATTTCCTTTTCCAACTTATTTTACAGATGAGGAAACTGAGGCAAATAGGGTTAAGTGACTTGCCCAGCTAGCAAATCTCTAAGGATTTGAACTCAGGTTTTTCTGATTCCAGACCTGGCACTTTATCCATTGTATCACTTAGCTGCCTTTATTAAGAAATCTCCATAACTGTGATTTCTACTGTATCCTATTAAGAAAAAGAGTTAGGAAATTTTGTGAGAAGAGGAATTTATTTGGAAATTCAGGCTCCAGGTACTGGACTTTACAAATTTAATGAGGTGGTCTGAATTTTCTATATCTACAGTCCTGATTGTGAGACAAGGTTTGGAGTGAAAAAAATCTTGAACCACACATTCAACTATTTGGCTTCTGGCACCAGCTCTTATGACCTTGGTTACTTATTTTACTCACTATAAAACTTAAACTCTGAGACTAAGTTTCTGCTTACTAAAGTTTTGGTTCCTTCTAGCTCAATGATTGTAGGATACTATAATTACCAATATTCTGAAAATCACCCTAATCACAGCAACAGGGAGACAGCATGGTCCAACATCTGGAGTCAGAGTACCTGGCTTCTGTTGCTTCCCACCTATGTATGATCTCAACCATATATCTGTTTTAGTTTCTTCAAAACAGAACCACATTTTCTTGATAAGACCCCTTCACTTCTGAGCCCTAAGATCTCTTCTCAATAATCCTGAGTGGAAGATTACATTGTGGCTAGCATACTTACCCCAATAGATTAATATGTTGCAAAAGGATTAAAAAACAACAAATACCAAAACAAAATGGGGTTTTCTGGTTAATCAAGGTTTTCACGGTATTATTTCCAAATAAATATAATCATTTGGTTAAACCACAAAGCAAAACTGTATGAGAGCAAGTGTTTTCAGTTTCATGACAAAAGTTTTTGCCATAAGGTTGGTTGGTTTATTAACATGTTTGGAAAATTTTTAAATGTGTACTTACAGGTCTTCTTACCAAGTTCCTTATCTTAGGTTGTCATGCTCTCCCCGCTCTCCTCCTCCAAAAAAGAAAGATAGATAGATAGATAGACAGACAGATGGATCATTCGGAGATGGTGAAGGCAGGCAGGGCAATTTATTTTGGTTGAATTTCTTCAAGGAAAAACAATCTCTCCAGACCAAAGTATGCTCTTTAACTTATTTTAAGTGCCTAGTAAGTACCTCTTACAGAAGGTAAAATAAATTAAGAGCATTTTGAGGCACTTCAAACTGTGTCTTCCACCTTCAGGCTGTTGTAGCTATTCTGAGACACCAAGTAGCACCAAAACAGTCACTCTTAAGAAGAAAGACATATCAGAAATACTCAAGTATTTCTATTTCTTTTAATTAAGTTTTCCTCTTTTTTTTAAAATGATGCCTTTTCTACTTACTTCATTGAGTATAGTGGGTAAAACAGTGTTTCCTGCCAGAAATTCTGTCACCTCAATACCCTTTATTTAAAACTGATAATTTTTCCCAATTACATGTAAAGACAATTTTTAACATTAGTATTTTTTTTTATTTTTAGTTTCAAATTCTCAGCCTTTCCTTCTTCCCCCTACCCCTAAGTCCCTCCCCTCACTTGCCAAGGACACCAAGCAATTTGAAATAGATTATGTCTGTGTAAACCATGGAAAACATGTTTCCCTAATACCTAAAACAAAAAAACGTTCAGGGCTAGAGGAATTATAAATTCCATACCATAAAAAATTGCCCCTGTTAAGAAATCATATGATCTCATACTTAAAAGTGGTGAAGGTAAAATTCATTTTTTTATCTTCACATGTTCTGGTAATGAATAATTGCTTTCTTTCTGTTGTTTGGCTGTTAAAAGTATGCAGAGATCAAGCAATCAATGTGGTTTGTATGCATCCTTATTATTTTTCACAATTTTTTGCCTGTGAAAATTTAATCAAACAAGTGTTCATTGCCTGTCATATTTAAAACACTATGCTAAACATAGATGTAACAAAAATAAAAATACCAGGTCCTCAAGAAGCTTCCAATCTAGTTGAGGGAAACAGACATACATATTTCCAAATATAAAACATTCCAAAACAAAGTGGAGGGTGTGACGTGTGCTAGACTTAGAAGGAGAGAGTTTCAACCAGGAGAGATAGTGATGGGGGAATTATGATGTGAAGAACAGAAAACATTTCAGGTACCAGGAACAGCCCAGGGGCAAGACAGCATGAGACATGTTTGAGCAATGCTGAGAAGGTAATTTGGCTTCTAGGGCAGAAGATGTGAAAAGGAGTATTAGGTAATGGCCATGGAAAGGTAGAGTGATACCAGCCTACTAAGGAGAACTATAGTGTCAGGAAAAGAGAACTACAGAAAAAAAGATTGCACAAAATAGTTTTTAAGCAATAAGTAGATGTGGTGAAAAGAATCAGTCTTTCAACGATTTGGAAGGTAGACTGGGGAAATAGAGAAACTGAAGAAGCAAGGAAACCCATTGGGGATTATTGTCACAATGCAGGCCTGTACTAAAGTGATGATGGAAAGGAAGAGAAAGATATATGTAAGATAAACTCAACAGGATATTCCAACCAGGCACTGGGCATGAAAGGGAAAAACATTTATTCAGCACCCAATATGTGCAAGGTGCTGTACATGTATTATCTCATTTGATCCTCACACAAACCTGTGAGGTAACAATCTCCATTTTGCAGTTGAAGAAATTGAGGAAAATATATGTGGAGGCACTTGTCTGTGGTTGGATTTGAACTCATCTTCTTCAGTCCAGGCACAGAGCACTATGGATTGTGTCACATAGCTGCCCCTACAAAGAAATAAAAAGTGACAACTTTCTGAGCCTCGGTGTCAGAATGTGAGTATACCGTCAATAGAAATAGGAAGAATAGGAGGAAGAAATAAATTCTAAGAGGCTAATGATAGATTTAGGTTGAGGCACATTGAGTTTTGAGGGTGAAAAAACTAGAGGCAGGAAGACCCATTAGGGTTGCTTCAAGTCTGTGTTAAAATCATAATGATGGTAGTGGGAAGAAAAGGACAAAAAATTAATTTTTTAAAAGGAAAAACTCAGCAAAAAAGGCAGGTAGAGACATCTGGAGGAAAACTGGAAATGTCTTAAAGTTGAAACTATTCAAAGTTGTATAAAGAAGAGAGAAGAGATTAAGAAATTAATGGCAAAGAACTATTTGTAGATCAAAATTTGTAACATGTTTGCTAGACTTAGCATTAGTTTAAAAAAAAATTGGTTCCACCCAATCACCATTCCTATCCACCTCTCTACCAATGCATTGATTGGCTCAATAAAAGTTTATTCATTGTCTGGTACCAATGTTTCAAGGTCCAATCTCTAAACTTCATTTGAGTTAGGTGGATACTATAGAACTGCCAACTTTTTGATATTAGTGTACTTTATGTTTCTATGTCCAAAAGAGGATAAGTTCCTTTGGGCTCCTGAATCAGGAATTTAGGGGAAGGTTGTGAAGTTTAAAAAGGGAGATATACTTCACCATCTATTTTTTTTTCCTATAATAATGTCATCGATACTTGCGCCTTCCTGAGATGAACTGCCTGAAAATACAAATCTATTTTGTTCAAAGATGTCCAATTCTCTTTCTTCTCCACTAGAATTGGAAACAAATTCATAAGAATTCTGACAAGCAAAATGAGGTCACTTTTATCAAGCTTGTATGTCATTCTAAGTAGCTGACTGACCACATTTGGTGCAATAATGGTATCTAATAAATGTTCTCAGAAGGACATCTAGTTTCTCCCTGGAGGGGATTCCAGTGCAGCTTAGCACATGGCTGGACATCAAAGATAGGGTTATTAGGGTGGGCTTCTCCCACCATGAGAAGATAAACAGCAGCACTGGAAAGCTGGCCACACCTGCCTTGGGATGGAAGGAATGTCCACGTGGTTCACATCTAACACCAGAAGGGCTTTCTCCCAGCAAAGGAACCTCCAAAACAACTCTACAGTCCTTTGTGGAAACTACTCAATTTAGGAGCCTTCGTCAGTCCACATAGATGTCACTGGAAAAAGCCTTTTAGGATGGAAGAAGACAAATTTTGTTTGCTGGTTCTCTAATCTGAAGTGCTTGTTCCCAGACCAGCTGAAAAGTATTGACTGGCATCTGTTGCCCAGTGATGCAGGGCTGCCTGTAGAGGTGAGCTTTGCTAGGTTCCTAAAAAGTTGTATGTAAAGCAAATGAGTTAACTCATTTGATTTTTCTACTTTTTGCTTGAAAAAAATGATTTCTGAAGGATTTTTGGTGTAGTGAGAGTTGGGTTATTTTATTCTTACTATCTGGTATAACCATTGAAACAGTGCCTTGCATTAGTTGGTGTTAAGTAGATATTCACCAGTCTAAATTGAATGGAACTTGAACCCCAATTTATGGTCTTCTGGGGACTGCCAAATAAAGTCATCTTCCTCATGCACATTCTTGATCATGGCACTCCTCTACTCAGGGGTTTCAAAGATGCCCTAAAGTTTAAAGTCTTTAGCCTAATATCCAGGTTTTTTCGACAATCATGGCTACTGTACTTTTTTTTTTTTTTTTTTTAGCCTTAACTCTTACTGTTCTCCATGAATCTTCATCCCCTGTATCTCTCCTGGGACTCCCACTTCTCTACATGCTATTCCCTGTGCCTATAATGACTTTCCTTTACCTATTGAAATCTTACTAAGCTCAGATGCTGTCACTTCTGTGTTTCTTCTCCCTTTCCCCAATCAGTTAATAATGACCTATCCCACCAAGTGATTTTATATCATGTGTTGTTTGTACCTTACTTATTGACTTGGATGCCATTTCATGTCATACGTTATTTATGTGTCTTACATCCTCTCCTAAAATATAATCTCTTATTGGATTTTTTTATTTAACATTTGTATCTCCACCAGTGCCTAGTTTGCTACTATGCATGTAATAGGTGCTCACTGAAGTTTCCAAATTTGTAAACTACTACCCTCTCTGAGTCTAAATGAGGATATTGCATCAAGATTGTCCCTAAGAACCCTGCAGGATATAAAGTATTCTAATTTTGTAAGCTTTTATTTTTAAAATGGCCAGCTGTTTGTTTCTCAATACCTACGGGATTATTCTAATCAAAACAGGTAGGGGGAAAGGTATTGATAAAAGGCATTGTTATTCTGAGGCTTATAGCCTTCTTGAAAAGCAGATTGTGTGTGCATGATTAATGCAATTTACCTCCCACAAAATGCATTCATCTCAGGACTTCCTGTACTTCTCCTAAATTTACCTGAAGAGGAGGCCAACCCTGTAATGGTGCCCATTGAAGTATACAGTTTTTCACACTTTATGAAGGTTTTTCTTTTTTTTTTAAATAAATATTCATATAGTGCCTGCTATATATAGGAGATAATTCTAGAAAGATACAAAGACTTGATGACATGGTCCTTTGCTTTCATGGAATTGCTAGGATTTATAATAGGAGGAATAGGATATAAATATAAGTAACTAATACATCCTATTGCACAAGATGAGCATTAGGGAATTATGAAACAAAAGGACAAGAGGAAAAGTCATTAATGGCTAGGAGATTAGAAAAAGGGAAGTAGCATTGAACTTCAAAGGTTGGGTAAGGATTCAGTTAAGTAAAGAGAGGAGTTATAGCACATTCGTTGTACAGGAATAGTTTGAGCAAAGATATAGAGGTGAAAGGACATGTTTCGGGGAACAGAGTAGTCCTATTTTCTTGGAACATGGAGTGTATAGGAGCCAAGGGGTGGGGAAAAGAAGAGAAGCAGAGAGAAATGAGATAAGGTTACAAAGGAAGGATGACCCAGATTGTAGAGGGCCCTGAATGTCAACCCAACATTAGTATTATATACTAAGCAAGAGGAAGCTACCAAAAGTTTTTAAGTAATGGAATGACACGATCAGATCTATGCATAAGAAAGATAATTTTGGCAGAGGCAGCATCGTATAGTGGATAGCATGCAGGACTTGAGAAAGCTCTGAATTCAAATCCTACCTCAGATTCTTACTAGCTTCATGACTGGGTGAATCTCAGTTTTTTCCAACTGTAAAATGAGGTGATTGATCTTGATGACCCCCATGGTTATTTCCAATTCAACAACCATTTGTTTTCAGCTCAAAATCTAGGATTTTATGTTCCAATGAAGAGCAGATTAGAGGTGAGAAAGAAAAGGGTAGGAAGGACAATCAAGGGGACATGTAATACTTCATCTATAAAATGCTACTCTTACAATAAGAATGTTTTACCTGCAGATTCTAGCAGATGGACGCCATCAGAATGCATTACTTTATATGTTTAATTTGTCTTACCTAGAAGTTAACAGATCCTCTGCCTCCATTTCCTCTACTTTCATCTCTATTTCATCCTTTGGAGATCAATGGGAATTGAAACCATTCTCTCCAAAATTATCAATTATCCCTTAGTCTTTCATAGTCCTCATTCTTCTCAATCCATCTGTTGCATTTTATCTAGTGACTGTACAAATGACATTTTGATGGCAAAAAGGAAAGATTTGGAGAAAGTGGTGTTACTTGGAGGGAAAGGCCCATGAGCCAGAGATTTGTTGTATCTGTGCCAATTGTTAAATTTTCAGTGAGGACTTTTATACCTCAGAAATAGGAAAACACTACAAGTCAGGATTTAATTTATTATTTTGTTGACTTTCTGGAATTAAGAAAGTAATGTTAATAATTCACATTAAACATAAAAGTATGTGATGTGTACATTTTTAAGTCAATTTTCTAATAGCTACCAGTTTACCCCTGTCCCAGACTAAAGAAATCTGTATGGTGAAATGTAAATAGTATTAGCAACAGTGGAACTATTATGTTAAATTTAACGTAGACTTTTAAAAGAACCAAGCATATGTAATAGGAATTCAGTCTCACAAACAATGACCTTTTCTTGTTTTTCTTTGTATATGAAAATATTCATATTTGTGGATGTTTTTCATGTCCATAATAAAAAAAAGAATTTTTGTAAGAACACAAAGTTAGAAGACCTAGGTTGAATCCTGGCTTTGTTCATTTGTATTTATGTGAGCTTGGGCAAATCACTTTTATCTCTTTCTTTGGGCCTCTGTTTGCGCATCTATAAAATAAAGGGTTTGGCTAGAAAGCCTCTGAGATCCTGCCCAGCTCTAGAGCTATCATACTGTAAACTTCTAAGGTCTTTTTTAGTTTTAAATCCTATGATAAGTATGGGCAGCCAGCCTAGCAACTGGAAGAAAGTGCTGAGCATTTTAATGGGTATACTCAACAAGAATGAAAGCTAGCCAGTATAAATATCAGGATAGGATTGATTGATTTGCTCACACTTAAAGTAACTTAGAAGGTACACAGTACTAGACTTTAGCAACTGAAGTTGTATGAGAATCATATTTGTTTAGAAAATTTGGCCAGAGGCAAGAAGGGATCATTTCAAATTATCCAGAGAATGAACTGGAATGGTTGCTCCAATCTCTTCCTACAATCTTGGCTTTTCTCTTACTAAAAAAATTGAGGCTATTTAGTGTCTACTCTCATTCTCTTCACCTCAAAACCCCTTGGTATCATCTTTCACCGTCTCTTCCTTTCTCTGGAGCTTTCATTTCTTCTTTTCAACAAGGCCAACCCTACTACATACAAATTTGATCCTATCTTTTCTAGAAGATTGCTTCCCAAATATTCCTGCTTTTCTCTCTAATCTTCATCCTTTCTCTATCACTTGGCTTCTTTCCTAGTGCCTCAAATATTCTCAAGTGTTTCCATAAATAAATTTTTAATAAAAGCTGCCAACCTCAAACAATCATCCTATTTCTGTCCTTTTTTTCTCAGAAAATTCCTTTAAAAGGCTCCCTATATTCTCTGCCTCTATTTCCTCTCTTTTCACCTACTCTTCAACCCTTTTCCCTCCATAATTCAACCTCAGTACTCAACTGCAACTATTCTCTCTAAAATTACCAATGATCCCTTGTCAAAATATTAGGAGAATTTTTTCCAAAGCTAAGGCCCAGCAAGCAATTTATGCCCTGAGCTTGGCATAACAACAATCCTTCGT
>JAJPUD010029875.1:0-13563 GCA_023553655.1 Myrmecobius fasciatus
TAAGTTTCATTAATGAGCAGGCCTACATTCACTTATTCTTATTTCTCTTGTGTTGATGCAATCACAGTTGATGAAATGGTTTTAGATGTCTTTAAAAAATGATTTTCATTAAAAAAACATCCATTACATTTTCACATTTTCACATACAATTTAACATGTTTTAATATCAAATTAAATTCCTAAATGATCCTATGTCAAATAGCAAGTTTCACTAATCACCAGGGCTAGATTCAGATACTATTATTTCTCTCATGTTGATGCAATAACAGTGAATGAAAAAAGTTTAACAGGCTTTTAAAAAGATTTGTTATTATTAAAATAAAACAATCATTAATTATGATAATCTCTTATACTATGTTTATATAATATAAAATAATATCAAATTAGAATCCCCAAAATAGAACCTCTGACAGTAAGTTTCCAATGCTCATGAGGCCTAAATATTTTTATTATTTTTGTGTTAATTCAATCACAATTAATCAAATAGTTTAACAGGTCCTCAAAAAAGAATCATTATTATTAAAACAACCAATAAAGTATCACAAACAATATTCATTATAGAATATTCATATGAGATTAGAAGCTCAAGATATGCTACCACAAATGGTGAGTTTTAATAATCCATAGACCAAAATAAATTTATTATTGTTTCTCCATTGCTGATGCAATAACTATTTATAAAAGAGTTTAACAGGTTTCTGAAAAGTATTCTTTGGTGTCAAAATAAAAGAATTACATTATCACAAGGAATAATTATTATAATATGTGTATATCATATGAAGTAATATCAAATTAAAATCCTAAAAGGTCCTTCTTCAGATACCTAGGTTCACTCATCACCAGGACTACATACAGTACTTATTACTTTTCTCATGTTGATATAATAACAGGCTAGGAAAGTGTTTAACAGGTCTTTAAAAAAGAAACATTAGTAGTCAAATAAAAGAATCATTTAATATCAAAAATAATATTCTTAATACTATGGTTATATAATATAAAAATAATATTAAATTAGAATCCCCAAAGATCCTACCTCTGACAGTCAATTTCAATTTCAATAATCAGCAAGCCTAGATGCTTTTATGATTATCATTTTTCATATTGATGCAGTAACAGTTAATCAAAGACTTTAACAGATCTTCATAAAAGAATCATTAGGATCAAAATAAAACAACCAGTAAATTATTACAAACAATATTCATTACAGAATATCTATATAATATGAAATAATATCAGATTGGAGTCTCAAGGCATCCTACCACAAATGGTGGGTTTCAGTACTGCATAGGCCAAGATACAATTGTTATTATTTCTCCCTTTTTGATTCAATAACCATTTATAAAAGAGTTTAAGAGGTTTCTGAAAAGGAACCATTATTATCAAAATGAAACAATTAAATTACCAAAGACAGTAAATATTATAATGTGTATATATCATATGAAATATCAAATTTAAATCCTAAAAGATCCTTCTTCAGACACCTAGGTTCAACTAATCACTAGGCCTAGATGCAGTTATTATTACTTCTCTCTTGTTAATGCAATAGCCATTTATGAAAGAGTTTAACAGGTTTCTAAAAAAGAAACATTATTATCAAAATAAAACAACCATTAAATTATCACAAACAAGAATTGTTAGAGTATGTCTATATAATATGAAATAATGTAAAAATAAGGTTCCAAAAGATCCTACCTTTGACAGCAGGTTTCACTAATCACCAGGCCTAGATGCTGTTAATATTATTATTTCTCAGGTTGGTGCAATAACAGTTAATGAAAAAGTTTATGAGCTTTTAAAAAAGAATCATTATTATTAAAACAATACAACCATCAAATTATCACAATGCTCACCATTTTATGTTTATATAAAATGAAATTATATCAAATTGAAATCCTTAGACCTCCTACCTGAGTTTTAGTAATTGTCAGGCCCAGATACAGTTATTATTTCTCTCATGTTGATTCAATAACAGTTGAGAAATGAGTTTAAAAGCTCTTGAAAAAAGAATCATTATAATCCAAATAAAAAACCATTAAATTATCTCAAACAGCAATTATTATACTGTCTATGTAATATGAAATAATATCAAAATAAAATCCTAAAAGATCCTAACTCTAAGAGGAAGTTTCCCTAATCACCAGTCCTAGATACTGTTGTTGATATTATTTCTCATGTTAATGCAATGACAGTTAATGAAAAAGTTTAACTGGTCTTTGAAAAAGGATCATTATTATTAAACACAAGACAACCATTAAATTATCACAAGAATGTGCAATTATATTTAATATGAAAAAATAATAAATTAGAATTTCAAGACATTCTACTCAGACTCTGTTTCAATCATAAGTAGGCCTAGATACAATTATTATTATTTCCCTTTTCTTGATGCAATTACAGTTTATGAAATTGTTTAACAGATATTTAAAAGAAAATCATTATTATTAAAATAAAATAACCATTATCAAAAATAATAATTATTGTACTATGTCTATATGATATGAATTAATATCAAATTAAAATCCCAAAAGAGCCTAATTCAGACAGCAAGTTTCAGGAAACAGTAGGCCTAGGTAAAGTTAATGGTTTTCTTGTGTTCATGTAATAGTTCATTTCTATCCAAGAGTTTAAAAGGTCTTTAAAAAAAGAACCATTATTATCAACATTAAATAAGTATTAAATTATCATCAAAAATTATTATAGTATGTCTGTATAATATGAAATAGTATCAAATTAAAATCCCTATATTTCCTACCTAAAACAGCAAGTTTCAGTCATCACCAGCCTAGAAAATATTATTATTTCTCATGTTGATGCAATAACAGTTAATGAAAAAGAACAACAGTTCTTTAAAAAAGCATCTTAATAAACTCAAAGACTCCAGCTTCTGGGATAAGTACTCATTATTTGATGAAAACTGCTGGGAAAACTGGAAACTAGTGTGGAAGAAATTAGGGCTTGACCCACATCTAACACCACATACCAAGATAAGATCTAAATGGGTTCATGATCTGGATATAAAGAGTGATATTATAAGTAAATTAGAGGAACGTAATATAGTTTACCTCTCAGACCTATGAAGATGGAAGAAATTTATGTCCAAAGAAGAACTGGATCTCCTAATTGAAAACCAGATAGATAACTTTGACTATATTAAGTCAAAAAGTTTTTGTACAAACAAAACCAATGCAATCAAGATTAGGAGGGAAGCAATAAATTGGGAAATCATCTTTACATTTAAGGGTTCTGATAAAGGTCTCATCTCTAAAATATATAGAGAATTGTCTCATATTTATAAAAATTCAAGCCATTCTCCAATCGATAAATGGTCAAAGGATATGAACAGATAATTTTCAAAGGATGAAATTAAAAATATTTGTAGTCATATGAAAAGGTGCTCCAAATCACTACTGATCAGAGAAATGCAAATCAAGACAACCCTGAGGTACCACTACACACCTGTCAGATTAGCTAAAATCACAGGAAAAGTTAATGATGAATGTTGGAGGGGATGTGGGAAGGCTGGGACACTGATGCATTGTTGGTGGAGCTGTGAACGGATACAGTCATTCTGGAGAGCAATTTGGAACTATGCTCAAAAAGTTATCAAACTGTGCATACCCTTTGACCCAGCAGCATTTCTATTAGGCTTATATCCCAAAGAAATCATAAAGGAAGGAAAGGGCCCCAGATGTGCAAGAATGTTTGTGGCAGCCCTTTTTATAGTGGCCAGAAACTGGAAACTGAATAGATGCCCTTCAATTGGAGAATGGCTGAACAAATTATGGTATATGAATATTATGGAATATTATTGTTTTATAAGAAACGACCAGCAGGACGATTTCAGAGAGGCCTGGAGAGACTTGCATGAACTGATGAAGAGTGAAATGAGCAAAACCAGGAGATCATTATACACGGCAACAACAATACTATATGATGATCAATTCTGATGGACATGGCTCTCTTCAACAATGAAATGTTTCAAACTACTTCCAATTGTTCACTGAAGAAAGCCATATACACCCAGAGAGAGGGATGTGAAATGTGGACCACAACATAACATTTTCATACTCTTGATTGATGTTTGCTTACATTGTGTTTCCTTTATCTGATATGTCTTTCATGTAGATACGATTTTTCTTGCACAACAATGATAAGTGTGGAAATACGTATACATATATTTGATTTGCCAAATATTTTAACATAATTAACACATAGTGGATATCCTGCCATCTAGGGGAGGGGTGGGGAGTTGGGGGGGAAAATATGTAACAAAAAGCTATGTAAGGGTTAATGTTGAAAAATTACCCATACATATGTTTTGCAAATAAAATAAAATTTAAAAAAGAAAAAAAAAGAATCTTAAGGGTTAAAATAAAACAACTGTTAAATCATCAACAGTAACATGCAGGATAGTATTTCTAAACAATATGAAATAATATCAAATTAGAATCCTAATTATCCTACCGCTAAGAGCAATTTTCACTAATCATCAGGCCTTGATAGTCATTATTTTTCATGCTGATGCAATAAGTTTTTTAAAAAATTAAAAAAAAATTCTTTTGGTAACTTAGATTTTCTTTTCTTCATGGAAAAAATGCTTTACTCAAGAAACAGCATAATAATACAATGAAAACCTAGGTTAGGAGAATCCTGAATTTTTTTTCTTTTTTTTTTTTATTAAAGCTTTTTATTTGCAAAACATATGTATGGGTAATTCTTCAACATTGACCCTTACAAAGCTTTCCATTACAAATTTCCCCCTGCCAGTCCCCTCCCCTCCTCTAGATGGCAGGAAGTCCACTACATGTTAATTATGTTAAAATACTTGACACATTGAATATATGTATACATATTTCCACACTTATCTTCATTTGCAAGAAAAATAGTATCTATGAGAAAAACAAATCTGAGAAAGGAAACACAATGCAAGCAAACAGAGAGAGCATGAAAATGTTATGTTGTGGTCCACATTTCATATCCCTCTCTCTGGGTGTATATAGCTTTCTTCACTCAACAACTGGAACTGGTTTGAAACATTTCATTATTGCAGAGAGCCACGTCTATCAGAACTGATCATCATATAGTATTGTTGTTGCCATGTAAAATGATCTCCTGGTTCTGCTCATTTCACTTAGCATCAGTTCATTCAAGTCTCCCCAGGTCTCTCTGATGTCATCCTGCTGGTCGTTTCTTATAGAACACTAATATCCCATAACATTCATTATACTATAATTCATTCAGCCATTCTCCAATTGATGGGCATCCATTCAGTTTCCAGTTTCTAGCTACTACAAAAAGGGCTGCTACAAACATTCATGCACATGTGGGGCCCTTTCCTTCCTTTAAGATCTCTTTGGGATATAAGCCTAATAGAAACACTGCTGGATCAAAGGTTATTCACAGTTTGATAACTTTTTGAGGATAGTTCCAAATTGCTCTCCAGAATCAAATTAAAATCCCAAATATCTTACCTCAGACAGCTTGTTTCACTAATAACCAGGACTCCATGCAGTAATTATTATTTATTATTAGGTTATGCTGATGCAATAATAGTAAATGAAAAGGTTTAATAGTTGTTTTATAAAGAATATTATTAAAATAACAAAACCATTAAATTATCACAAATAATATTCATTATAAGATTTCTATATATTATGAAAAAATATCACATTAGGATTCCAAGACATCCTACCTCACATAGTAAATTTCAATTATTATTTCCCTCCTTTGGATGCAATAACAGTAATGGAAAAAGTTTAACAGGTCTTTTAAAATGATTGATTATTATTAAAATAAAACAACCATTAAACTGTCCTAAACAATAATTATTATAGTATGCCTATAAGATGTTAAATAGTATCAAACTAAAATACTGAGAGATTCTGTCTCAAACAGCAAGTTTCAGTAATCACAATGCCTAGATACAATTACTATTATTTTTCTCATGTTGATGCAATAAAAGTTAATCAAAAAGGTAAATAGGATATCGTTTGTGTAGACAAGATTTTTCTTGCAAAACAATGACAAGTTTGGAAATATGTATACATATATTCGATTTGCCAATATTTTAACATAATTAACATGTAGTGGATATCCTGCCATCTAGGGGAGGGGTGGGGCGTTGGGCGAAAAATTTTTAACGGAAAGCTATGTAAGGGTTATTGTTGAAGAATTACCCATACATATGTTATGCAAATAAAATTTAAAAATAAAATTAAAAAAAGGTAAATAGGTCTTTAAAAAAGAATTATTACTAATAAAATAAAGCAACCATTAAATCAACACAAATAATATTCGTTATATTATTTCTATGTGATATGAAATAATATCAAATTAAAATCTGAAGAAATCCTACCATTGATAACAAGTCTCAGTAATCACCAAGGGTACACACAATAACTAATTTTTCTCTCATGTTGTTGCAATAAAACTTAATAAAAAGTTTAATAGGTGTGGAAAAAGTATCATTATTATGAAAATAAAATAATTATTAAATTATCACAGATAATATTCATCATAACATGTCTGTATATTATGCAATAATATAAACTTAAAATCCCACAAGATCCTACCTTAGGCAGCAAGTTTCACTAATCACTAAGGCTAGATAGTTATTATTTTGCTCATGTTAATGAAATAGGATAATAGGTTTTTTAAAACAACCATTATTATTAAAATAAACAACCATTAAATTGCAACAAACAATAATTATTATGCTATGTCTATATAATATGAAAAAGCATCAAATTAAAATCCCAAACTATCCCACTACTTATAGCGTTAAATTAATCACTAGACCTAGATATTCTTCTTCTTATTTCTCTCATGGTTTAATAGTTCTTTAAAAATAGAATCATTATTATTGAATTAAAACAACCTTTATAATATCAGAAATAATATTTATTATGTTATGTGTATATAAATATGCAATCATATGAAATTAAAATCCCCCAGCATCCTAAATAAGACAGCTAGTTTCACTCATTCCCCAGGACAAGGTACAATTATTATTTCTTCCATCGTTTTGATGCATTAATTGTAAAGGACAAAGTTTAACAGGCCTATAAAAAGAACCAATATTAATAATAAAGAAAACAATAATTAAACATTAATTATTATTGTATGTCTATATAATATGAAACAATATCAAATTAAAATCCCAAAAGATCCCACCTCTGACAGCAAGTTTTGCTAATCCACAGTCCTAGATATTGTTATTGTCATTATTTCTCATGGTGATGCAATAAAAGTTAAGAGAAAAGTTTAGTGGTTCTTTTAAAATGAATCATTAACATATCACAAACAATAATTATTATAGTATGTCTATAAGATATGTAATAATATCAAATTAAAATGCTTCCTGAGACCACAAATTTCATTAACTGCCTAAATACATTTATTAATGTTATTTTTCATGTTGATGCAACAAAGTAAATTAAGAAGTTTGGAGTTTTTAAAAAAAGAATAATAATTAAGATAACACATGCACTAAATTATCAAAGATGATCTTCATTATAGGATGTCAATATAATATAAACTAATATCAAATTAAAATGCCAAAAGATGTTACCTCAGGCAGCAAGTTTCACTAACCAGCATGGCTAAATACAGTTACTAGTATTTCTCTGATTTTAATGCTGTAACAGTTAATGGAAATAGTTTAACTTGCCTTTAAAAAAAGAGTCATTATTCTTAAAATAAAACACTCATTAAACTATCACAAATACAATTCATTATAGGATGTCCATATCATATGAAATAATATCGCAGAATATTCCCAAATTATCTTACTTCAGACACCAAGTTTCAGTAATCATCAGGCTTAGACTTTGTTATAATTATTTCTCTCACATTGAGGCAATAAATGCTAATGAAAAAGTTCAACATATCCTGAAAAAATCATAATTATTAAAATAACACAACCACCATATTAGCATGAGTAATATTCATTATATGCCCACACAATTTGCAATAATATGACATTAAAATCCCAACAAATATTACCTCAAATAGGAAGTTTCCTGCTTTATCAAACCTAGATACAGTTGTTATAATTATTATTTCTCCTGTTAATGCAATAAAAATTCATGGAAAATTTAACAGGTGTTTAAAAATAATCATCAATATTAAAGTAAAACCACTATTAAATTGTCACAAATAACATTCATTATAATATGTGTATTTACTGTGAAATAATATCAAATTAAAATTGCAAGATCATGCCTCAATCTGCTTGTTTCAATAATCAGGAGGGGTAGATGCAGTAATTATGATTTCTCTTACGGTGATGTAATAACAGTTAATGAAAAGAGTTTGAGAGGTCTTTAAAAAAGACATTATTAAAATAAAACAAGCTTTGAAATATGACAAATAATATTCATTATAGTATGTTTATAATTATGCAATAATATGAAATTAGAATCGCACTAGATCCTAACTCAGACAGTTTGTTTCACCAATCACCAGGCATAGGTATAGTTCTTATTTCATTTGTGATTTTGGTGCAATAATAGTTAATAAAAAAGTTTAAGAAGTCTTTAAAAAAGAATCATTATTATTAAAAAAAAGAAAAATTCAATTATCACAAATGATATTGATTGTACTATTTGTATACAAGATGAAATAATATCAAATTAAAGTCCCAAGAGATTCTACTCCAGCAAGTTTCAGTAATCAGCAGGCTTAGATACAGTTAATATTATTTCTCTCATGATGATGCAATAACAGTTTATCAAAGGGTTTAACAGGTCTTTACGAAAGAATCATAATTATCAAAATAAAACAACCATTAAATTATCACAAAAAGTAATAATTACAGTATAAGTTTATTATGTAAAATAATATCAAATTAAAATTTCAAAAGATCATACCTCTGAAAGCAGTTTTCACTAATTCCCAGCCATAAATACTGTCATTAGTATTATTTCTCATGTTGACAAAATAACAGTTGATGAAAATTTGAACAGGTTTAAAAAAGCATCATAACTATTCAAAAAACAATTAAGTTATCATAAATATTATTCATTATACTAATTCTATATAATGTAATAATATAATATTCATTATACTAATCCTATGCAATTCTATACAATATCAAGTTAGAACCCCAAAAGATCCTACCTCTGACAGCAAGTTTCCCTAATCAGCAGGACTTGATTCAGTTATTATTATTATTTTTCATGTTGATGCTATAATAGTTAATGGAAAAGGTTAGCAGTTCTTTGAAAATGAACCTTTTTTATTAAAATAAAACAACCATTAATTTTTCACAAATCATATACATGGTATTATCTATATAATATGAAAAAATATTAAATTAGAATCTCAAGACATCCTACCTCACAGTAAGTTTTAGTAATTAGCAGGCCTAGATACAGTTATTATTATTTCTTTCATCTTGAGGCAATAGGTGTTTATGAAAGGGTTGTAAAGGTCTTTAAAAAGAAGCATTATTATCAAAATAGATCCATTAAATTATCACTAACAATAATGATTTAGTGTCTGTAAGTTATGAAATAATATAAAAGTACTAAAAGATCTTATTTCAGGCAGCAAGTTTCAGTAAACAACAGGCCTTGATATGGTTGTTATTATTTTTCTCATGTTGATACAGTAACAGATTATGAAAGATTTTAACAGGTCATTTAAAAAGAATCATTATATTGAAAATAAAACAACAATTTAATTATCATAAAAAGTAATTATTATGGAATATCTAAAGAATATGAAATAATATCAAATTAAAATCTCAAAAGGTTCTTCCTCAGACTGCAAGATTCACTAATCACCAGAGCTATATATAGTTACTATTATTTCTCTCTTGTTGACATAATTACAGTTTATCAAAAGTTTTAACAAATGTTTTAAAAAGTATAATTATTCAAAGAAAACAACCATTAAAATGTCACAAATAATATTCACTATATTATGTTTATATAATATGCAGTAATATGACAGGATAATACCAAGAGGTTCTAACTCAGACAACTATTTTCACTAACAGCAAGCCTTGATATAGTTATTATTATTTCCCTCATTTTGGTGCAATAACAGTTAATGAAACAGTTTAATACATCTTTAAACAAGAATCATTAACATTAAAAGAAACACCCATTAAATTATCACTAACAATAATTATTATAGCCTTTCTGTATAATATGCAATAATATCCATTCCCTACCAAAGACAGCAAGTTTCACTAAGCACCAGGCTTAAATAGTATTATTATTATTTCTTATGTTGATGAAAAAACAAGTAAGGACACCAACCCTGAAGTCAGGAGGAGCTGAGTTCAAATCTGTCCTCAGACACTTAACACTTTCTAACTGTGTGACCCTTGGCAAGTCACTTAACCTTAATTGCTTCAGCAAAAAAAAAAAAAAAAAAAAAAAGTTAATAAAAAAGTTAACCAGTATTTAAAAAGTATCATTATTATTAAAATTAAGCAACCACTAAATTATCACAAACAATAATTATTATACTATGTCTGTGTAATATGAAATAATATCCAATTTCAATTCCAAAAGGTTCTACCTCTGATAGCTAGTTTCAGTAATCACCAAGGCTAGATACTGGAATTATCATTATTTCTCATGTTGATGCAATGGCATTTAGTGAAAACATTGAACAGGTCATTATAAATTAATCATTATTATTAAAAAACAACAGCCATTAAATTTTCACAAACTATGATTGTTATAGTGTATCTGTAAGATATGCAATAATATGAAATAAAAATCCCAAGAGATCCTAACTCAGACAGCAAGTTTCAATAAACAGAATGCCTAGATACAGTTCCTATTATTTTTCTCATGGTATGAAATACCAGTTAATGAAAAGGGTTTAACAAGATGTTAAAAAATAAAGCATTACTTTTAAAATACAACAAGCATTGTTTATCACAAATAATATTCATTCTGCCATGTTTACATAATATGCACTTACATGAATTTAGAATCCCATGAGATTCTAATTGAGACAACCAGTTTCACTGATGACCAGGACTAAATTTCGTTACTATTATTTCCATTATTTTGCTGTAATAATAGTTAATGACAAAGTTTGAGAATTCTTTAAAACAATTATTCTTATTAAAATAAAACCAGCATTAAATCATTAGAAACAATATTTGTTATACTCTGTATATATAATATGTGGTAATATCAAATTTAAATCCCCAAAGTTCCTACATCAGACAGGAAGTTTCACTAATCACCAGGCCTTGCTATAGTTATTATTATTATTTCACATGATAATCAAAAAAATTCAGTGAAAAAGGTCAACAATTCTTTTAAAAATAATTATTATTAAAATAAAAATATCAAATTATCGCAAATAATATTCATTATAGAATGTCTATATAATGTCAAATAATATGAAATTAGAATATCAATATATCCTAAGTTTCAGTAATGAGGTCTAGATACTGTTATTATTTCTTGCTTGTTGATGCAATAACTTTATAAAAGGGTTTAACGGGTCTTTAGAAAAGTATCACTATTATTAAACTAAAACAACCATTAACTGTTAACAAACAATAATTATTATAGTATATATGAAATAATGAAATATATGAAAAAACATCAAATTAAAATCAAAAGGAATCCTATCTCAACACAGCAATTTTCAGAAAGCAGGAGGCCAAATAGTTATTTTTCTCACATGGATGCAATAACAATGAATGAAAAAGTATTACGATTCTTTAAAATTAATCATAATTAAAATAGACAAATTAGATAATTATAATTATTAAAATGAAACAACACAAAAAATATTCATTAACATATTTCTAAATGTTATAGAATAATATCACATTAGAAACCCAAGAGATGCCATCTCAGACATCATGTTTCAGTAATCACCAGAGTAGTTATTTTTTCTCTTATGTTTATGCAATAAAAGTTAATGAACATGTTCAACAGGTATTTAAAGAAGAATCATTATAATTAAAATAAATTAATTAAATTCTCACAAATAATATTCATCATAGTATGTTTTTTTAAATATTAAATAAAAATCCCATGATATCCTACCTCAAATGGTAAGATTCGGTATTGAGCAGGCCTAGATACAGTTATTATTATTTCTCTCATGTTGATGCAATAACAGTTCATGAAAGGGTTTAATAAGTATTTTTAAAAGCATCATTTTTTATTAAAGCTTTTTATTTGCATAACATATATATGGGTAGTTTCTCAGCATTGATCTTTACAAAGCTTTCCGTTACAAATTTTACCCCCAGTCCCCTCCACTCCCCTAGATGGCAGGAAGTCCACTACTTGTTAATAATGTTAAAATACTTGACAAGTGGTTGTGCAAGAAAAATCTTATCTACAAGAAAAAAAAAATCAGAGAAAGGAAACACAATGCAAGCAATCATCAATAGAGAGCAGGAAAATGTTATGTTGTGGTCCACATTTCACATCCCTCTCTCTGGGTGTATATGGCTTTCTTCACTGAACAATTGGAGGTGGTTTGAAACATTTCATTGTTGCAGAGAATCATGTCCATCAGAATTGATCATCGTATAGTGTTGTTGTTGCTGTGTATAATGATTTCCTGGTCCTGCTCACTTCGCTTAGCATCATTATAGCTAAAATAAAACAAGCTTTAAATCATCACAAACAATAATTATTATATCTATGTAATACAAAATAATATCAATGTAAAATCTCAAAAGATTCTGACTTAAACAAGTTTCACTAATCCCAATGGTTAGATACAGTTACTATTATTTCTGTCATGTTGATGCAATAATATTTAATGAAAAAAGTTTAACAGGTATTTAAGACAGTCATTATTATTAAAAAACAAACCAATAAATATCCGAAATAATATTCATTATAGTAGGCTTATATAATATACTGTAATATGAAATTAGAATGCTATGTGGTTCTAACTCAGACTATTTTTATTAATTGCCAAGCCTATATGTAGTTATTATCATTTCTTCATTTTGATGCAATAACAGTCAATGAAAAAGTTTAACAGGTCTTTAAAAATCTTCATTATTTTACAAATAAGATAACCATTAATTTATCACTAATGATAATTATCATAGTATGCCTGTATAATATAAAGTAATATCAAATTAAAATTCCAAAAGACTCTACTTCTTGTTAGAAATAACACACTTGAAACAGAAAACTGAGGAAAATTCATTAAAGACGATTCTTAAGGAAACATCTTAACGTTTCTGGCCAGAAGAGGGCCCCACTCCTCTTTGGGAAGAGGGAGCACTTTGTACAGAAGTGGGAGAAATTTTCTGCTTGCCAGTATATGTTCCACAATCCTTAGATACATAGTTCTAAGTAGACCTTCAGCTTGAACCCATCATCCCCCTTCTTCTGTCTTTTGGAGTGATGGAATTTAGGGGGACCAGGGATGGAGATCTCAGTCTTCCACAGGAATCATGACTACTACAAACTGGAAAGGGGCATAGAGTTGAGTCATCTCACAGGGTAGACTTTTAAGGACCTTGTTTCATACAGATTTATGCATCTATCTATGGATAGATTAGGCCAAATATTCATTTACCTACTTATTTAGGATATAAGGATCTTA
>JAJPUD010029876.1:0-13562 GCA_023553655.1 Myrmecobius fasciatus
GGGGGCTAGGACTAAGTCAGAATTACTCCTTAAACAAGGCAAGTCTGCCAGAACACCTGCCCCCAATCAGGGCAGAGTGTCCAGAGTACCTCAGATAAACTCCAGGTGTTTGGAATTTGGAGTTCGCAGTTTGGAATTTCTGCCAAGATGAGCTGAGCTGAGTCCCACCCTCACTTCTGGCCTACACAGGAGTCGTCTATTTATCTCTCTGTCCGAGTCAGGATATGACTGTTCAGATATGAAGTTCTCCAGAGAGCCGTGCCCAAATATTTCTGAGTTCGTTTACTTGAAAATCAGTTCAGAGGCTTATTTTATTGTTGATTTGAGAGAAGATCGGAGGAGAGGCAGAGAGTCACCTTTTCACTCCACCATCTTGGCTCCACCCCCCTTAGAATCTCTTAAGTTAGATATTGCATATAAATGCTCAGAATTAAAGATAAAGTTTCATTTCAACAGAAACTATAGAAATATGCTTGGCTTCTAAATGAAATATTTGTCTCCTCCATACTTACAAAGTTTTGCATTTTTTTTTTATTTTGAAGTTGAGAAATATATAAATACAATCAAAGCAATAAAAACTGAGGTGAAGGATCTTACAAGTGAAACAGAAGTTTAAATTTAGCCTTATGATCCTCTGATTAAAAATTCATATTTCTAGGGTTAGTCCAAACTACTTCAATATACAACTACATTTTATTTTGTCTTATCTGCAGGTTATCATCTTACAAAAATTCTCTTCATGGCAGGATTTAGATTTAAGTTATTAACTCAAAGAGATTTTGCAAGGTTAGAAACTCTACAGGGTTTGTTTGGGGAATGAAAAACTAGAAGAGTGAGTGATGTTTTTTTCAAGATATTAGCAACTGATAGTTGCACCTCATACAAAATTCTATTCCACAATTAGTTCAGTTTTTAAAGCTCTCAGATTCACAGTATTCTCTAGTGGATACAATTCATTTTTTTCCTTGTTGGTCTTCTCTTGAAGCAAAAGAAAAAAATGGCTTCACCTCAAATTGCTAACTTCATGAGAATACTGTCAGAAGAGATATTTTTTATCAGTCAACATTCTAGAGTGTTTTGATTTCCAGAGTATATTTTATCAATCAGATCAGGTTGTTTTTTAGGAACTTGAGAGGGGTAATGATCTGATAGTATTATTTAGATGTCTATTGAAATTTTGAATATTGAAATATGAGCCACCAATTCTGAATTGTATCTATGCATGGTATGCTGAATATATAAATATATAAGACCTACCTTTATTTGGTTGTTAACTTGCTCCATGGCTATGAATAAGTCAGTATCTCAAATGTTATAATTTTATGATGTGTAATCTGAGAATAATAATATTTTTGTTCATTTTAAAAGTTCAGTCTTAGACTTGATATATAATTTCTTTTTGTACTTTGGGATAACTTTACTAAATCACTGAAAGATGATGTCTCAAGAGAACAACTAAAGATTTCCCTCCTCAAGGGTCTGGGAAATATCTGAGGATTTGGGACTTGAAACATTGTTGCTTACATTCAGTGTGCTCCTCAACATTCATCAACTAGTTCAACTTCATAAAGTACAAATTTGTTGTAGAACAAGGTGTGACAAGAACAAAACAATCCCAATCTAAACTGAAATATAATTTCTCTTTGGACACATGAAAAGTGCCCAAAGAGAGCATCCTTAAATGTAACCTACAAAGTTAATCAGGGGACAGCTAGGTGGCACAGTGGATAGAGTACCAGCCCTGAAGTCAGGAGGACCTTAGTTTCAAATCTGACCTCAGACACTTAACACTTCCTACCTGTGTGACCCCAGGCAAGTCACTTAAACCCGATTGCCTCAGAAAAAAAAAAGTTAATCAGGAAAAAAATTTAAAAGAACATATAAGGCCAATAGTTAACACAAAACTCCCTGAACAGGGAATCTTAATGAAGTTCTCTTTACTCTTGTCTGGACTCCAAGAATCAGTCCCTTTAAAGATATGAATCTTCACATGTGCAAAAAAGTTTGTATTCCTTTTTGTAGTGGAAAGAAACTGGAAATTGAATGGATGTCCATAAGTTTAAGAATGGCTGAATAAGTTACAGTATATGAATGTTATGGAATATTATTGTTCTGTAAGAAACAATCAACAGGATGATTTCAGAGAGGTCTGAAGAGGCTCACATATACTGATGCTAAGTGAAGTGAGTAGAACCAGAAGATTGTACACTGCAACAGCAAGATTATACGACGATCAATTCTGATGGACGTAACTTGTTTGAACAATTAGATGATTCAGGCCAGTTCCCATGGTCTTGTGATGAAAAGAGACATCTGTACCCAGAGAGAGGACTGTGGGGACTGAGTGGGGTTTTATGTTTTTTTCTTGTTTGCTTGCATTTTGTTTTCTTTCTCATTTTTTTCCTTTTTGATCTGATTTTTCTTGTGCAGTATGATAATTGTGGAAATAAATATAAAAGAATTGCACATGCTTAACATATGAGATTACTTGTCATACTTTTAATTGAAGATTTTCAGGAAAATCTGAAATTGCTATAGAAGGAAATACCATTATAAAAATCATTAATTGTGTGTTACTGGCTTAAAACTAATCACTTTTTTCTTCCATTCAATTGTTTTCTTCTTTCCAATCCATTCCATATATCACTATCAAATTAATACTTAATACATGTTATTCATTACTGTTTACTCCCCATTCCCCATCATATAAAATACAAATTTTGTTTAGACTAGAATTCAAGACCTTTTATGATTTGCTCCAGACCTTATCTTTTTAACCTTATTTTCCCACTATTTTCCTACATATAGCCAATAAAATAGTCATTCCTGTTCTTCCCCCTCCTTTGTTTCTGCTTTTCTTAATACTTGGAATAATTTTATCCGTTTTGTTTATCCATATACTACTCATCTTTCAACTTGTATTATGTTTCTTTCATAAACTCTTTTCTGATCAACCCAGGTGGAATTATTTTTTACCTCTTCTGAATATCTACTACGCTTTGCTGCACTCTTAAGAATATTTGCAATGACATATTATACATCTCTAAATAATTTTAACCCTCTTCTCCACCAATTTCCTCAAACTCAAATCCAGAATCTAAATATCTTCCATAATTTTTTCCTTGAGTAATTTCCTTCTTACTTTTCTATGAAAGTCATTACCATGGTTTTGCAAGTTTCAAAATGTTGAATCATATTTTGAATATTCCTTTTCTCCTATCCTCCACATCCATTCATTATCATCCCTCTCAGTTCTAATTTCTATTGATTCTGTCATCTGTCAGTGATTCAGGTAGTTACTGAGTTAAACTTCAGATATTAATAACCTGATATTAACTAGTTCATGTCATAGAAATTAGGGATCACAATCTCTGAGAATTACTGTTAACTTATATCTTTGAGAGTGTGAGGTAGAGAGGGAAGACTGAGAACTTTCTAAGAAGATTCAGTGAATTGTTGTGGGAATAGGGTCTATGAGAAACTTTGAGAGTTAACTAGGGCTTTTGAGAGAATCTAAAGGAATATTGAGAAGAGCAAGTCTAAATAATTCTATAGAGAAGACATTATGGAGAAAATTCCTGAGACTTTAACTGCCAACTTCAAAGAACTGAATCGTTGGGTTGTAATTCCATTGTATTAGTAGAATTTGGAGTTAGAGCTACTGGTTAGTGATTGTTCTAGCTTTATCATTTCAAGTTTTTATTGGTATTTTTTTTGGTTTGGGTTGTTTTTGTTTGTTTTGTTTTTTTGGAGAGGCATCCTATCACCATAGTTTTCCTGAATGTCTCTTTTTCTAGCTTTCCAGAGAGAAATGCCACAAAAAAATCATATTTTAAGGAAAAGTAAAAGAGGAAAAAGCAGCATAATTGACTCATATGTCAAACCTATGAAGATATGTGCAATGTACAACTCTCCTTTGAGAGGAAAGGGGAATAGGAATGAATTCTCAAAATGCTTGAGTTGGTCCCCATCTTATAATTATTGTCTTGGAAGAATTCAAAAAAGATATTTAAAAAGAGTTAGAAGAAAATGGGGAAAGGAAATGAGAACTTTGAAAGAGAATTTGAAAAAGGAAACACAGAAATTATCTAAAGGAAATTCCTTACAAAATAGATTTAGTGAAATGGAAAAAGCATATAACTCCTTACAAAATAGATTTGACAAAATGGAAAAAGAAAGCAATTCCTTGAAAAACAGAATTTGTGAAATGGGAAAAAAATCAACAGAACAAAACAATTCATTTAAAAATTCAATTGGCTAAATACTAGAAAAAAGGTAACTGAAGAAAATAATCCATTAAAAATTAGTACTGAAGAAATGGAAATGAATGACTCAATGAGACATCAAGAATGAGTCAAGCAAAACCAAAAAAAGAAAAAAAAATAGAAGAAAATGTAAAATACTTCATTGGAAAAACAACTGACCTGGAAAATAGATCTAGAAGAGACTAAGAATTATTGGACTCCCTGATAACCATGATGACAAAAAGAACCTCAACATTATCTTTCAGGAAATCATCAAGGAAAACTGCCAGGATGTACTAGAATCAGAAGATAAAATAGCTATTGAAAGAATTCACCAATCACCTCCTGAAAGAGACCCCAAAAAGAAAACTCCAAGAAATATCATAGCTAAATTTCAGAACTATTGGCCCAAGGGAAAAATATTGCAAGCAGCCATAAAGAAACAATTCAAATATGCAATCAGGATTATCCAGGATTACCCAGAACCTACCAGGATCACACAGGGCATGAAATCTGATATTCCAAAAGGCAAAGAAATTTGGAATGCAGCTTAGATAAACTATCCTGCTAAATTAAACATTATCTTTCAGTGAAAAAGATGGACATTCCATGATACAGGTGAATTTCATTTATTTGTAATGAAAAGACCAGAGCTAAACAAAAAATTTGACCTCCAAATACAGAACTCAAGAGAAGCATAAAAAGGTAAAAAAGAATGAACTCTTGGGAACTATATCTCTGTTATAAGTATACTTAGAATGCAGATATGATTTGATTTTACTGTGATAATATAAAATCCCAATTAAAGTCTTTCTACCAGAAGCTTTATTCAACTCTTAATTCTACTGCTTTTCCTATGCTAACCGTTACCCATTTATCCTGTATATATTTGTTTGCATATTGTCTCCACTATTAGATTGTAAGATCCCTAATGGAAGGGATGATCTTTTGCCTCTTTTTATAAACTCAGCATCTACAACAGACTGGCATATATTGGGATATAATAAATGTTTTTTTGATTGATTGATAATCAAATCATCTTTCAAATGAGACCATGTAAATTATATTTATTTTATAATCATAGAATAGTAGTGGTATGTATATTTTCCCCTTTATTAACCTAAATGTTCTCTAGTTCTTCAATTCAGTAAATACAAATCACTCCAGAATTCTTTTAGAACTGTAAGTAAAAGTATGCCCCAAATAGGTGAACTGATTCCCTTAGAAGATCACTCTTTTACACTTAAAATTAAAGGAAACTGTCAGGAAGACTTAATTGGTTCTATTAACTAAAGTTCAAATCACTTGTTATTGACACACTCTCCAAATGGCTTAAGCTTGTTTTTTGTGCTTTCTTGATTACCAAAAATATCTCTACATGGAGAAAGAACTTTTAAAATTTGGCAGATACTCTGAGGGCCCTGCCCTGTTGAGCAGATGTTTCTGTATGTAGATGAAGGCAGACAAGTCTACCCAAGTTAAATATGGTACCTGTATTTATATATGCTATGATAGAAAAAACTTTTTAGCAACCTATCTATAAAATGATTTATGTAAATGATAAAGAAACGAGATCTAAAAAGTCTCATTTTGTTCCAATAGCTCAAAACTGGCATGAATTATGACCAGCCCACCATATCTGACGTAGAGAAAAAATCCTTGCTCCTGAATTCAGAAAAGATAGCTTCAAGTCTCAGTTTTAATGTCTTAGTTATATATAAACAAATAAATTGCTTTATGACATTTTGCAAACTATGCCATTTTTCTGTATTTTAAAAAGATTCCATATATATAAAATAAAGGAATTGGATTTGATGATATTTTCTCTCTCTTTAAATTCTAATATTCTATGATTCTGAAAGGCTTCATGTTTGAATGTTTCTATCTGAATTTGAATCTGAATATAAAGCTCCTCCCTCTCACTTCCCCCTAACACAATTACTAAGAGATATTGTAGCTATTACCACCTTTAACCTTATATCTTCTAATGCTATGACTACTTCTTTCTGATGGTGCTGAAATTATTCTTTATGTCCCAAATCAATTTTTGTGACTTTGACAAGTTTCCAGAGATGATATTAGTCAGAATTTTAAAACTAAACTCCATTTTAACTACTTAATGTCATCCAGAAGAGTTGTTATGTTTTAAGTGCACAAGAGATTTATGACAGAGTATAAAGGCTAATTACAACATTTTGGTTTTAGATGACTCTTTAGAGAAGAATGTCAAATGTTCTTTTAATTTTTCCTTTGAAATAAATAAATATTTTCACACAATTTCACCCTGTCTTCATCTTGTACAATCTTCTTTTTTTGAATCATGTATCTTCTTATCTAAATTCTTTTTAGTCTTTCATAATTCTTTTTATTGTTTGATTTTTCTCAACCTAATTGGCCTTGTAAGCTCACAACAAACTTTCACTTAGAAAACATGAATTTCATGAGCAAAAAATTGGTTTCAATCTACCTAAATTCCCCTCTTACTTTTTTATTGAATATCAATGTAGGCATTAATAAACTCAGCCTCTTGAAGAGTATTTTAATAGTCTTTTCATCCTCCCCTGATGACCATGTTTATACTAAGTTTTGATACAGTATACAGGTTTTGTACAGTAATTAGCATTTACATGTACCAGTGATTTTCTTTTCACTGTGTGAATTATCTATTTCCAAGGTCCAGAATAGAATCCAATGAGTTAAACTTCATAATAATCAAGACAGATTAACAATTTAAGTACTAACAACCATCCAGAGGAGAGATAAAAGAATTAGAACATCCATATCTCGATCAGGTTATACAATCAAAATTGAATAATTAAACTTAAAAGAAGCACAAATGTGGTCCATGGTCAATGCACAATTGCAGGAAGTTTGGGAAAATATGTTCCAGATGATCAAGGAATAATATTTAATGACAGAGCATATTGTTCCTTAGGTTTAAAACTTTTTAGTATAATCACTGACTAAATTCCATAAGGTAAAAAATAAACTAGAACTGCTATGGCTAAATCTGTTTTATTCTAGAATATTAAAAGAATTACTCCATAAATTGATTAAAGCACTGCTAATTATTCCAAACTAGGTTTCAAGACCACAATTATTTCCAATCTTCCTAAAAATCATTTTATATTCGTAATTTAAGTAATCATACAAATGTGTAGCAACAAAAGTAAATAAAGAAAAAGGGACAATGGAAAACAGAAATGACCTTGTCCATTGAAACGTTAATGCATAATTTTATTAGTGCTATTGGTATTCATATCATTGATTTCTGAGCTATTACCTGAATGAAACAATCACAGCCAGGACAATGTACTTAAAAAGTGGAAGAAGGAAATATATTGCGTACTGTGTGGCAAACTTCTGTCAAACATATGCCAATATAATAGAGGAAAAGCATACCTACTGGAATGAGTTAGAAAAATGCCAGCTTTTTCAGATCTTGACTTTCTAAAATTCATGAATAAACTGAGAAGCAATGGAAATGAATTTGTTTTAAAGAACTTTTGCCACATATATTACACAAATAGCATGAATATATTTTTAGCATAATTAATCAAATACTCTGGCGTCTACTTTCTTGTCCATGGTTTTAGGCAGCTTAATGTGAAATTGAATTTGCCTTAATTTTCTCACGGTTAATATTGTGTCAGAATGATGTAAAATGATCACTTGGGATTTTTATATTGTTTAAATGATGACTGTGAGTACATTTTCTGTATTAAAAAGTGCTAAAGCATCACAGGCAGAAAATCATGTACATTTACATATATGAATGAATATACCAAAGTAAGATAAATGCCTGAGAATTAAAGTCAACTCTTGACATCTTTTAAAAATTCATCTAATGATTTTACAAGTATTATTTTTTAAACTACAACTATAAATGCCTTCTATATAACTTTACTCAGTAGCTAACAAAGAGAGCTCATTGTTGCTTTAAAAAGAAAAGATTGGTCTGATCTTGGAAATCATCAAATTATTCAGGGATCAGTACAACTTAATGGGAATACGGTTAAGAGTATTTACTTCTGCAACTTTAGCACAAAAAATAAAAGCATGAGAGGTTTGGAACAACTTCCTACAGTTAGGATCAACCATGCTGGTTTTTAGGAATTGCATCACCAAAATATAAAATAAATTATTCAGTTGATTGGATGGCTTGTTTAAATCACTGTATTTAGACTAGTCAGCATTTTTTAGTATAGTTGATCTAAAAATCTTTCAATATTTGTAATATCCAAATAATGACAAAAATCACTTTAAGGGATTAGGGAAATGGGAGGGTTGTTCAATTTACATTTTAAACTTATATAGGCCACTACAATGGAAGAAAATTCCCTTAAACACCTAATGAGAGAAACCTTAAAAGAAGTAATGAAGTGAAAAAGATATTCAGAGTGAAAGCAAATTACATGCAATAAAGCAGAAAATTAAAAAAAAAGCCAATGAGATTTAGGGATGAACAAACATATATTACATCTCAGGCCAAGAAAAGCTTTCTCCACTCTTCTGTTTTAAGAATTCATAAAATAGCTATAAAAGTAAACAATTATTTAATCTAAAGGAATTTTTAAAAAATATAAATAATTTAACTGAGATGATAGGCTACTGTACTAATGATATAACAAAGTTTCAAGAAAAAAGTGGAAGAATTGGCAATCTTATGAACATATGACTAATCAGTAAAATGATATTATGTGTACACAAATGCTCTGAGCATTTTAGAGTGTCATATATATAATATTTTACTTTTGGTATTAGTGATAGTGTTAAATTAACAAAAGTAGAAAGAAAGAATGTAGTCCCTGGTAGGGACTTTTTTATTTCTTTTATTATGATTATCAGTTGAAATAAAGGAGATAAAAATGCAGAGTTGGTGAAGCATGAATATGTCTTCCTTTTTTACAAGTATGAAGATGACAAAAAATTATTTTTCATAGTATACACAGTTTAAATTGTTTTATTTTACTTAATTAGGATTTAAATTTTTAAAAAAAGAATGACAGAAAATCTAAGAGATTTATTTTAATGACATCACTTGTAGTGGAAAGATCATAGATTTTATATAACTTTCAATAATTAAAGGAAATAATTTAAATTTCCTACAAATAAAAAAGAATTTCAGAGATTTTATATTACAATTAGAAATATCTATATAATGAGTGTTCATAAGACTATGACTATCTCTCAGAGAAGTGGTAGAAACCACATCACTTGAAATATTCAAAGTAAACTGAAGAAAGCACTCAGAAATATACTTTAGGGACCTGCAGATATCAGTCAACTTATTTAAAGAGTTCCTCTATTGGTTGCAAATAGAAAAGGAATTGAAAGTTTTATCTACTTCCAACACACATAAGTGTTTTATTTTGTGATTTACAGACTGATTTTTTCTTCATCATAATGATTGATTCATGAGCATAAAACTTTTGACACACAATGTCTGTATATGCACTTGTGAAGGTTTTGATTATTAGTTATTACAAGTATTTATATCCTTTAATAATTTCATTTTCATAATCTGATCATTAGCTAATATTTTCATCATCCATATGTTTAAGGCAATTTGAGATGTACATTAACTATTTTTTATGATCTAGACTTGTGATTTATTCAGGTTAAGTAGTTCATATTGAAGAGAACACTTATTTATTAAAGACTGGTAAATAAATGTAGTCTTTGTAGATACCTAAACGAAGTTTAAACAACTTGCCCAGAATCACAAATGTGTACAAGGGAGTATTTGAATTCAAGTCATTCTAAGTCCAAGAACCAGTTCTCTATTGACTACTACATATTGTCTTTCATAGTATTTTTCTTTTGTGAAATGTTCTTCCTCTTCCTATATAAATTCTACTAATCCTTTGTGTCTCCACCAGGCATCTCTCTTCATTCATGATGTTTTCCTTAATATTTTCAGTCCATTCTGAATTTTCCCAAAGTTTCCTAATTCTCCCTAGCATTTATTATCATTAAGTAAATTTTAGCATTGAATTATACTGATGAGTACTTTACTATATAAAATATCATGTTCTCCCACATTGTTTCCTATATGTAAATGTAACTTTCACATGAAGATTGTACATTTTTTTCTAGAGTAGCTTCTGTGTAATATTCTTTTTTTAGTATTCTCCAATGGGAGATGAATTTACTAGGTATATAAGAAATATTTGTCTGTTGAATGGAGCAAATACTTTTGTCCCCCAACTTACTAATCAAAGTCAAAATTCTAGGAAAATATAATCATATATATGTAGGGACATTGTTGCACATAGCCTTGATCTATATTTATCATATGTTTCCAAAAGCTAATATAGGTAACATCCTCTTTTTAACCACACACTTATAATATCTAAACTGTTCCATAGTCATAGGAAATCCAGAGGAAGAAATATTTTATAATTATTATGTTTACTCTTTTAGAATATGCTGCTCATTTAGAAGTCAATGCATTTTATTAAAATGTTTTCTTTTCAGAAAAGTGCAGCACAGATATTTGAATACTTACTTTGCATAGCCTAAATATACAATCCCTTCATCTACTCAATTGCCTTAACCTACTTATCTACTTACTGTACCTCAGCTATAGAAAAGTTCTTACTCTTGATCATATTATTACCCACAAAATATTCCTCTAAGATGTTCATGAATTCTGAAATTATTTCATCTACTCATGGTCTTTTATCATTTTATCTTTCCCTGGGCTTTATAATCTATATCTTTCACTGAGATCTACACTCCCTCCACCCCTCATTACTTTCCCATGCACTAGTTACACTATTCTCCTCCCTTATGAGGCAGTTAAGTGATGCAGTGGGTAGAATGCTGGACATGAAATCAGGAAAACCTGAAATCAAATATGGATTTAGACATTTAATAACTATGGAATTCTGGGCAAATTATTTAACCTCTGTTTGCCTCAGTTTTCTCAACTTTAAAATGAAAATAATAAAGGCACCTATCTCCCAGGATTAATGTGAGGATAAATGCATTCTACCCCACTTGTTCCTCTCATATTTTATCCAATTAATTTCCATGCCTCTGAATTGAATGTTCCCCATGCTTGTAATGCTCTCCCTACTTATCTTTACCTCTCAGAATCTCTGGATTTCTTCAAAACCCAGGATATATCATGATTTGGACTTTATCATATTCCTCCAACTAATGACATCTTCCCCTTTAATAGTACTTCAATTTGCATCTCATTTAAACCTATTTATGTAAATTTCTGTCTTTCCCATTAGAATGCGAGCTCCTTAAGCAACTATTTCTATTTTTATTTGTATTCCTGGTGCTGACCAAAGTGCCTGAAAAAAGTAAGTGCTTCATAAACATTTGTTGACTAATTCATAAAGTTTTCAAATGTTTGAGCTTGTATGTTTCAGGCTAAATTGCTTGAATATTTTAATAGACTATTCTGCAGTAGTGTTGCTTGAGCTGATCTATATTAGTAATTCAATTTAACAAATATCTATTAAAATCTACTGTGTTAAGAGCACTAGACACTATGGGAGAAGTACAATTTACACAACACATGAAAAAGTGAAAAGAATTATATATCTAGAATAAGAAGCTTAGGTTCAAGTGTTAATTTTGCTATTTACTACTTATATGACTTTAATCTCTATGGATCTCAATTTCTCAATCATAAAATGATGGAATTAAGTAGATGACCTCAAAAAAGCCTTCTAGCTCTAAATACATCATAATTGGGCTCACATTTTAATAGGAGAATGATATCCACAAAGATTTACACAGAAAATTATTCACAAAATATATAAGCATAATAATACAAGTATTATGATAGAGAATGCTCCATAATTTATTAGAATGGTGGAATACAAAAATATACATGAAGACAAAGAGAAAGTTCATTACTGACAAGTAAGATAAAAAAAAAGCTTCATATAAAAATTTAACTGAACTTTTAAGGATTGATATAAAATTTTTTAGGAAAACAAAAAAGGCAAATAGCCCAAAAGAGTAATTGCAAAGAAAAGGAAGCAGAAGACATGTTCAGGAGACTGAAAATACATAAAGGAAATTAACATGATATAAGTTTGGATTTGCTGACTACTTGAATATGAGAAGTGTTGGAGAGGGAAGATACAAAAGATAATACTGATGCTTCATACATGGGAGATTGAATAAATTGTGGTACCACTAAAAGAAATTGTGAAATCAGAATGAAGTGAAGTTTTAAAAGGAAAGATAATTTTAGAAAACTAGAGATGCGGGGGCGGAGCCAAGATGGCAGAGTGAAAAGGTGACTCTCTGAGTCCTCCTCCAAACTTCTCTCAAATCAACAATAAAATAAGCCTCTAAACTGATCTTCAAGTCAACGAATCAGGAAATATTTGGATACTGCTTGCAGATATCTCTGAAAAACTTCACATCAGGTTTGTCTAGCTTGGACAGAGGGATAAACAGAGGACTCTGGTGTCAGAGAACTCTGGTGGAGGCCGGAAGTGAGGGTGGGACTCAGCTCAGCTCAGCTCAGACTGGCAAAAAACTCCTAACTCCAAACTCCAAATTCCAAACACCTGGAGTTTATCTGAGGCACTCAGGACACTCTGCCCTAATTGGGGGCAGGTGTTCTGGCAAACTTGCCTTGTTTAAGGAGTAATTCGGACTCAGTCCTAGCCCCCACCGGCCCAGCACCTTAAATTAATTCGCCGAAGCGCCTCAGGGCAAAATCTTCAGCCGGCCGTTTCAGCCACCATTTTTTTCCCCCTACCTTAAAGAGATATTCACACTGTCTAAAAAAAAAAAAAAAAAAATGAAGAGGCAAAAGAGAGCTCTCACCATAGACAGCTTTTATAAAGAGAAACAGGACAAGACCCCAGATCCAGAGGTTGCTTTAGACATAACTCCAGAGGAAATCAGCAAGGACCATCACTGGTTCCCGTTTCAAAAGGCCTTTCTGGAAGATTGCTTAAAGAACCTAATAAAAGAGCTGGAGGATAAATGGGAAAATAAATTGAAATTAGTGCAAGAAGGATACAATATCTTGCAAGAAGGATACGATGCCCTGCAAAAGGGATATGAAAAAGACACCAATCTTGGAGCTGTGAACGGATACAGCCATTCTGGAGAACAATTTGGAGCTATGCTCAAAAAGTTATCAAACTGTGCATACCCTTTGACCCAGCAGCATTTCTATTGGGCTTATATCCCAAAGAAATCATAAAGGAAGGAAAAGGCCCCACATGTGCAAGAATGTTTGTGGCAGCCCTTTTTGTAGTGGCTAGAAACTGGAAATTGAATAGATGCCCTTCAATTGGAGAATGGCTGAATAAATTATGGTATATGAAT
>JAJPUD010029877.1:0-13562 GCA_023553655.1 Myrmecobius fasciatus
AATTATTTCTGGTGCTGATCAGTCCTGTTGATTGATTGATCACCCTAGGGTGCTGTGTAATGGCAGGTAGGTCAGATGCTCATCAGGGGTTCAGTGGTTCACAATTTACCCCCCACAAAAGGCAGACCCTCCAAACCACCTGCCCACAATCAGGACAGATTGACCCAAGAGGTCCCCAGAAGACTCCCAGGTGTGTGAAAAGCACAACACTCCCACTCCTGTTCTGACCAGTGTTCCAGCTCCTTGCTCCAGCTCCCTGCCCTGGTATACCTGTGCTGCTGTCTGGGTTCAGCAGACCACCTCCCTGCCCAATTAAAACAGACCTGTTTTGAAGTTCTTCCAGGTATCTTCTTCTAGAATCGTGTTGTCCTCCAGATATTATGGATTTTTTGCTTCAAAATCAGTCTAGAGGCTTCATATTTTTTTGGTTTGAGGGAAGTTTAGAGGAGGTTACAGAGACTCCTGTCTGATCTCCACCACCATGGCTCCACCCCCCAGGAGGATGATTTTAGAGAGTTCTGGAGAGACTTACTTAAACTGATGCTAAGTGAAATGAGCTGAAACAGCACATTTATTATTCGATTATACATATAAGATTATATGATGGTCAATTTTGATCGGTGTGACTTTTCTCAACCACAAGATGATAGAGGTTAGTTCCAATAATGTTGGGATTAAGAAAGCCATTTATACCCAGAGAGAGAACTGTGGGAATTTAGTGTGGTTCACAACATAGCATTTTCACAATTTTTGTTGTTTTCTTGCATTTTCTTTTCTTTTTTATTTTTTCCTGTCTGATTTGATTTTTTCTTGTACAGCACGATAATTGTATAAATTTGTTGGCATATATTGGATTTAACATATATTTCTACCATGTTTAACAAATATTAGACTATTTGCCATCCAGGGGAGGGAATGGGAAAGGGGGATTAAAACACAAAGTTTTGCAAGGGTTAATGTTGAAAAATAATTCATGCATATGTTTTGAAAAAAAAAATCTTTAATTAAAAAAAAAAAAAAAAAAAAAAAAACACCCTGCATCTGTGATGGCAGTCTCTTTCCCAAAGTTGGATAAATCAGAAGAGAGTTAAATATAGTGAAAATTTCAAGTTAACTACACTGTTATATTTCAATCTTATCATAAATTAATTTAATTCAATGTAAAAAAAAATTAAGTGATTGTTATAGGCAAGATCGAGGTGTGGGCAGTTAGGTGGCACAGTAGATAGGATGCCAGACCTGGAATCATCTTCTTGAGTTCAAATCTGACCTCAGACACTTCCTAGCTGTGTAATCCTGGACAAGTCACTTAATACCATTTGTCTCAGTTTCCTCATTTGGAAAATGAGCCGGAGAAGTATTATTTTTTCTAATTTATGGAAGATGGATTGAGAAGAGGAAATAGTAAAAGCAGCATCTTTTTATACTCTATTTCTTCCCAACAGTGTGTGAGCAAGCTGACCTACTTCCTGTTATATAAACATAACACTCTATCTCCTCTCTTTGTATTGGCTGTTTCCCATGCTTGGAATGTTCTCCCTCTTTACTTTTGATTCTTAATTTCTTTGACTTCCTTTAAATTAAAATTCTATTTTAGAAGAGTTTTTTTTAGGTTCCCCTAATTGGGAGTACCTACTGAATTATTTCTCATCTACAATGTCCATATCTTATATGTACCTAGTTATTTCTATAGTATCTTCTCCCACTAAAAGGTGAACTCTTTGAAGATAGGGACTTCTTTGTTTTTAGATTTTTCTTTCTATCCCCAATATACATACATAATAAAACTTTAATAATTTTGGGGGTGGTTGGTTGAATGATTGAGACCAAATAGGTGGTTATTAATAATTTTAGCAAGAGGTTCCAGAATCCTGGAATTGGGGTGCTGGTTATATCAGTAGAAAGATAGAGAAATATGATAGCTTTTATGGAGGTAGAATTGACAGAACTTTGGAAACTGAAAAATATCTGAAATGATGTAAAGGTAATAGTCCAAGATGACTTAGGTTGCAATCCTGGGTGGATGGAAATATGACCATATCTTTAGCAGAAAAAAAAAATTTAAGAACTAAATTTAGAAGAAGACAGTATATTTCATTTTGAGCATGTTGAGTTTTTTATGTTGACGGCACTTTTAAGTAAAGATGAAGTTTACAACAGCATAAATCTTTTTAAAATGCCAAATTGAATTTTTAAAAAATGATGTCCAAATCCTACTCTACTTTGCACTAGTCAGATCACATCTGTACTATTATATACATTTATTGGCAATACATTTTATGAGAAAACATTATAAATTGGAATGTTTCTAGAAGATAGTGAGAGAACTTGAAGCTCCCTCATAAAAGCTAGCTGAAAGATCTGGAGATATTCAGTCTAGAAAAGAAAAGACCTTAATGGAAGCTGCTATTTATTATTCATTTTTTCAATTGGATCAATCTTTAAAGATGGGTTTAAACTTCTTAAGCAGAATTAGGACCTAATGGTAGAAATTAAAGGAAAGCATCTTTGGGCTTACTCTGGCAGAAATGTGTCCTCAGAGCATTTCAAATGTTACATGGGTTGTTATGGTCAATTGTGAACTCCCCATCACCAGAAAAGTTGAGATAAGTAGTTAGCACAATAGAGTACTGGGCTGGAGTCAGGAAACCCTGTGCTCAAATTGCTCCTCATACATTTACGAGCTGTGTGACCATAGACAAGTGATTTGATCTGTTTGCCTAAGTTTTCTCCACTATGAAATGGGGATAATAATAGCATTTACTTAGCAAGGTTGTGAGGATCAAATGAATTAGTATTTGTAAAGTTCTTAGCACAGTACTTAGCATATAGTATATATGTGTGTGTATGTGTGTGTATTAAATACTTGCAATTATTATTTATTATCTTATGTAATTAATTGCTAAGTACCTGTCATGACTATTGTAGAGCAAATTCATGCATCAGGTAGGGGGTTGCAATGAATGACAGGTAAGGTGCTTTTTGTTCCTAGGACTTCATTTTTCTCTAACTTTGCAGTCTAGTTTCCCAGTTACTTTTGTAAAACTCCAGGAAAGAAGCTGTTTTAAAAACTCCTTTCATTGAACTCCATACTTCCATGTAAATAACATGTATCTGGATTGTTTAGAGAAGACTGAAAATTATCTAGTGATCTTTGCCCCACTGGGCCATACAACAAATGACAGTGTAAACTTTTACATTCTCCCTTAATTAATCTGACTGCTGAAAAATTACATGGGATATCCTTAAGCTTAAGCAACATATATCAATAGTATCATGTTAAACAGCAGTGATTATCACAAGTCAATGTGACAGATAATTTATTTTTTATTAAAGCTTTTTATTTTCAAAACATATGCAAAAGTAATTTTTCACTATTAACCCTTGTAAAACCTTGTTTTACAATTTCCTCCCTTGCCCCCCTCCCAGATGGCAAGTAACCCAATATATATGTTAAACATGGTAAAATATATGTAAATCCAATATAGGCTTATGTATTTATGCAATTATCTTGCTGTATAAAAATAATCAGATCAAAAAGGAAAAATATGAGAAAGAAAATAAAATTCGAGCAAACAAAAACAAAAGTGAAAATGCTATATTGTGATCCACACTCAGATCCCACAGTCATCTCTCTGGGTGTAGATGGTTTTCCTCATCACAAGATCACTGGGACTAGCCTGAATCATCTCATTATTGGAAAGAATTGATCATTATATAGTATTGTTGTTGCCACATACAATGATTTCCTGGTTCTGCTGATTTCACTCAGCATCAGTTCATGTAAGTATCTCCTGGCCTCTCTGAAATCATCCTGTTGGTTGTTTCTTACAGAACAATAATATTCCATAGCATTCATATACCATAACTTATTCAGTCATTCCCCAACTGATGGGCATCTATTCAGTTTCCAGTTTCTTGGCACTCCAAAAAGGGCTGAATGTGGCAGATAATTATTTCAACTGCACTCTTTTAGCCGCATTATAATAGCATATAATAAACTTAAGCATTTGTCACAGACAGCATCCTTAAATTCAAAAGAATATCTGATAAAAGTGCATACACTTAAGCCAAAACAGTGTTTCATACAATATATAACACTTTAAAAATATTTATACATAAATATTTATAAACTAAATATGTAAAGTATATATGGCAGTAATATATATATATACCATTGAATATTAGCAACTGTGCATAATAAACGAATGATAACACAAGCACAGTAATACTATTGGTACTCATTCTAATATTAGCTAACCTTTTTATTGTACTTTAAAATTTTTAAAGCACTTTGTGTGTGTTATCTCATTTGAACTCATTTGATCCTCATGATATTGTTGTATGACACATATATTTGAAATTGATTCCACTGAATCTTCTACACAGATTAGTGGGTGCTCAGCATGCTTAACAACAAGCAGTTAAAACACTAATATGGCAAGTTATTCTGAAAGTGGAAGATATTTATCTAGATTATTCTAGATTCCTCTCAAAGTCAATATCCCTTTGAGCAGTTTTTATTTTCTAAGTCCTAACTTCATCCAAGTGGATCAATCCCCCTTACCTACACATCTCCTGAAAATAATCAGATGCAGATAAAGATTTACCATATGACTTAAGAAATAGAAAAGCTTTATTTTTCCCAATGAGATATATTTATTTCTACTAGATACATTTTCCTATATCTATCCAACAATAAACACAGAGCTTATGTTAATATACATAAACTCCCCAAACTTCCTAGTACCTATATGTTCCAAAGATAGAGTATAAGTTAATGCCATTTTCCATTGAACTCATTCTTAAAGGCCTCTGCTGTCCTTTTGGGTCAGTAAAATCTGTTTCATAAAATCAATAGGTTTCTTTCCTTACCAAGCTGTTCACAATTATCACTTCATACTATCCTATTAAAGGCTTAAGCTGCCTTGGGTTGCACCAATATCTTGCTAGTATGTGTGGGATCATTTATAATACATTAAAATGCTTTTGTGTATAACTTTGAATTTTGCCATTCTTTTAACAGCAAGGTTCTCTCTTGAAAAAGAAATTTGAATCCTAAGAATCATTTTCTCACTTCCTGGCTTCCATGATATTTCTTTGTTTTTTATCTTGTCATTGCAACACAATGATCATTGTTTCAGCAAAATTTACATTATACTGACAGCTTAACCTCTCATGAAAGTCCCCAAATTTCAACTGCACTCTCATTTTCCTCTTCCCTGATTTGCACAGATAACCTTCACCCCTTCTGTGGATATTGCTATAAGATAGTCCTCATATGGCCCACAGGAAATGAGATTTCCACCCACACTAGTTTTACTGGATAACAATGCAATAATAACTGGCTAATGCTGCTCCTCATCTCTGGCAGACAGCATCCAACATAGTGCTAGCCAGAATTTTTCTATAGATTATTGTCAATTCATGCTTGAAATTAAGTTCCAAACACGAAGTCTAAGAATATATCAGTTTTAGCTACTTTAAAGTCAAAAACTCCAATTTTGTATGTGAAGTAATGATCCTTACTATCAATTAGTATTCTACTGGCAAAAGCATAGGTTTTCCAGAGTGGACAAGTGGTCAAAGAGTATGAGCAGGAATTTCCCAAAGGGATAAATTCAAGTTTTCAATAACCCATATATCAACAAATGCTCTAAACCAATAATAAAAATGCAGATCAAAGTAATTCTGAGATTTCACTTCATATCCATCAGATTAGTAAAGATGACAAAAAAGAAAAATTATAATTGCTATAGAGAATGTGGGAGGATAGGGTTGCTAATGCACTGTTGATGAATCTGTTAACTGACTCAATCTTTCTGGAAAATAACCTGGAACTCTAACTCAAAAAACAACAATGAACTAACTGTGCATACCCATTGACCCACCAGTACCTCCATAAGACATATACTCAAGGAGATAAAAGACAAAGGAAAAGAATTCATATGTATAAAAATAGTCCTAGCAATTCTTGTAGCAAAGAAATGGAAATTAAGAAAATAACCCCCCAAAGGGGATGTGATTGGATAAATAATAGAAAATGGATAAAATCAATCATTATTAAGCTCTTAGAAATGATAAACAGAATGGATTAATTAAAAAAAAAACCTTGGAGGGAATTGTATGTTGATGATTAAGATGATCAAGACAAGCATATTCAGTACATTGACTATAACATTTTTAAAGAAAAATAACATTAAAAGATTTAAAAACTAATTTAAAAATATATGATTCTGGAGGGCAGATAATGAAGTATGCTACTCATCTTCTGACTCACAACTGATGGATCAAAAAGGAAGCATAAGCTATATTTGGACCTAGCCAATGTGTGGATTTGTTTTTTTTATTATTATTATGTTTATTTTTTTACATGGGAGAGTTTAAAATTTGAGTGAGATTTGAGACAGGGAATGAGGTTAGTACTAGTAAAGTCAAAGAAGAGAAAATTATCATGGAAGCACTTAAAAATGCACATAAAAATAGAAAAAAAAATCAGAGGGAGACACAAACTAGTGGAACAGCTTTGAAATTAATTTAAATTTTTATATTTTTCTCTTTTTTAATACAAAGTATATATATGTATAAACATTTATAGTTCTATATATGAGTTTTTATTTGTGTCTCTTGTATATGGGAACATTTATGATTTTTGTTGATTATCAAGGTAAGAGTAACAAAATATTTTTAAAAATTTAAAAAGAACAAAGTACTGGTGACAACTTTTTTGGTATGAAACTGCTCCCAAACCTCCCTGGCTGACATTGATAAACAATACAAAATGTCTGTATAAGCCAACACTGTTGCATATGACAGGCAGCTGACAAATTGGTTAAAATTTCATCCTGATTTCCATCTCAAAGATTTACAAATGATACAGACAGGGTCAGTCCAAATGTGCTTTCTTTTGCCCTCTGCCATCTATTCTTTAATCTTGTACTTATGGATATGATCTTTTAGTGTCTTGGCAACAATAAAATAATTTTTGAATAATGAACAAATTTAAAAAGAAGTAGGTTTCTGGGAAGATGGCAGGATAGGTTGGTAAATTTCAAGCACTCCAAATTTTCCCCACAAATAGAACAAATTTGTGCCTCAAGGCTAACATAGATTGGTGAGAAATCAAGAAAACAAGGGGCAGAACAGGAATCGTCCTGATTTAGCTCAAGAAAATCTGAAAACATGGGATTGGGGATTAATCTGTCTGAAGTTCAAACACCTCTGGGCTAGCTCTGTAGAAATGTCAAGTGGGGATCCCGCAGACGAGATGGATGTGGCTAGAGTCTCAGCAGGAACCACAGGGACTTTCACCTCCCAGATTGTTTGTCAAATTGGGGTGTGAGACAGACAGGAATGAATGAATCTTAGTTGGTTAGGAACACCAGACCATGCTGGACTGCTAAAGTGAAGCCCTGGAGGAGTGGAAACTGCTAGGAACACTGCTGGGGGGGGGGCATTTGCAGAAGGGTGGAGATCTTGGTTTGGGGTTCCTGATCAGAGTGGAGAGCTAAAGGGAAGCTTGAAGTACCATAACCTTTATACCCCATGATTGGAGGTGCTTACATTAATACCTCATTTAAAAAAAGTGACCCAGCAAAGAATAAAGAAATCCACTACTTCAAAATATGATGAGAACATGGAAGACTGGGTTCATCTTCAGAGGACACTTTAGTAAAAAAATTTTTTTTAAAAGATTCTACCCCAAAGATTAATGTGAAATGGCTTCCTGCCCAGAGAGAATTTATAGAAAAACTCAAAAAAGAATTTAAAGATCAAATGAGAAACATTGAGGAAAAAGTAAAAATAAATAAATAAAAATAAAAACCATCCAAGAAAAATAAGATTATGAAAAAAAATGTCAATCAACTATAAAAAGGGGCACAGAGTCTCAAAGAGGAAAATAACTCTTTGAAAATTAGAATTGGACAAAGGGAAGTCAGTGAAGCTATGAGAGAACAAGAAATAAAAGAGATTATAAAGAATGATAAAATAGAACAGAATGTCAAATATCTTATTAAAAAACCAACAAATCTGGAGAACAGATCAAAAAGAGAAAATATAAAGAGAGTTTGGGAAATGGTACCAAGATAGCAGAGAAAAGGCAGGAAGCTGCTCCAACTCTCCCAGTTTCCCTAGAAAACCACATGTCTATACATAGTCTGACTGAAAAAACCTCTCTCTCTAGCTCAAGATAGACTGAAAAAACTTCAAGAAAGGTCAATCTCACTGGGGTGCAAAGGGTGTTCAGCCCAGGTCAGACAGACTCTGGGAAAGCTGTTGAGAGGGGCTCAATTACAGTAAATCAGCAGCTAAGACCCTTCGTACAGGAGCACAGAATGGGGCAGCCTCCAGGCGCAACTCAGAAGGCAAACTCTGGGAAACCAGGCTGTTTCCTAAACAGAGCAGACAAAGCTATCCCTCTGAACACAAGGCGATGCTGTGCTTAAAATCAAAGCTCAGAGCTACACAGGAAGCTTGATACAGCTCCCCCTTTGCCCCAGGATCAGAACATACCGTAAAAGTAAAAAAAGTAAAAAAAAAAAAAAAAAAAAAAAACAGAACAAAAACAAAAACAAAATAAGAAGAAATATCAAAAGAAAAGGAAAGAAAATGAGCAAAGAACAGAAAAGAACTACTTTTGTGACAGGGAAGACCAAAATCCAAACTAAGACAAAGGCAGAATATTCACAGAACAAATCTAAAAGAGAGATATAAATTGGTAAGCACAAAGAAGCTTCTTGGAAAGGCTCATAAAAGACTTCAAAAGGTAAATAGGAGAGGTATGAGAAAAAAGAGAAAAGAATTGAGAAGTATGCATGAGTGAGTCAACAGTTTGAAAAAGGAAGGAAAAAAATGGTCTGAAGAAAACAATTCCTTAAACAGTGCAATAAATCACATAGGAAAAGAGCTACAAAAGATAACTGAAGAAAATCGCACACTGAAAACTAGAAGACGGCAAATGGAAGCTAATAACTTTTTGAGGCAGCTAGAATCAGTCAAGCAAACAAAAAAGAATGAAAAATTGGAAGCAGATGTGAAATACTTCATTGGCACAATAAATGACCTGGAAAATAAGTCCAGAAGAGACAGTTTAAAAATTATTGCCTTACCTGAAGGCCATGACCAAAAAAAGAGCCTAAATAGCATTCTGTAAGAGGCCATTAAGGAAAACTGTTCTATGTTTTAGAAACAGAGGGAGAAATATTCATTGAAAGAATCCATCAATCTAGAGGGCGGAGCCAGGATGGCGAACTGCAGACAGAGTCCTCTGTGAGCTTCTGAGACCTTTCCTCAAACCCAGACAAATTGAGCCTCCAGACTGGTTTTGGAGTGAGGGCTCTACCAAACACTTGGACTACAATGCACTTCTATGAAATATCTACTTTGAAAGAACTTCTGAGGTCAGTTTTAGACGGGCAGGGGATAGAGCAGCTCCAAGCTCTCAGACGCCAGGGCACAGAGGGGGTGCAAGTCCGGGGCTGGGACAGACCAGAAGATTTTAGGCTGCCAGGAAGTCCCTGGGAGATGCTTGGGCCACTTTGCTCTGCTTGCGGGCAGGTGCTTTGGCAGGTCTACCTTTGATAAAGGGTGGATTGAGAGCAGCTGAAAGTGTGGTCCTAGTGCAGATCTAGCCAGAACAACCCCAGACTGGAAGTCAACTCGGCAAATTGCCCCAGGGCAAATTGAAAACCCTCCTGCAGCTGCTGCTGCTGCTGCTGCTGCTGCTGCTGCTGCTGCTGGCTCTAAAAGTGTATATCAGACACTTGATTTCACATAGAAACTTGTCCGTTGCAAGAGGGAAGTGGGAGGGAAAGGAGGAAAAGAAAGGGATAAACTAATAGAAGGGAAAATAGAAAAATCAGGGGAAAGCAGTAAAAACAGGGGGAAGGGATCTAAAGGGTGGAGCATTGTTTGGAGGAGGGGGTCATCAAAAGCAAAGTACTGAGGAGGGGGGAAGGGAGAAAGGGGAAAGGAAAGGGGAAAACATAACTTGGGTAAATAAGATGGCCGGAAATAAAGAATTAGTTATTCTATCTGTGAATGTGAATGGGATGAACTCTCCCATAAAGCGGAAGCGGATATCAGACTGGATTAAAAACCAGAATCCCACAATATGTTGTCTACAAGAAACACATCTAAAACATAGTGACACATATAGGATGAAGGTAAAAGGCTGGAGCAGAAAATATTATGCTTCAGGTGAACAAAAAAAAGCAGGGATAGCAATCCTTATCTCGGATCAAGTAAAAGCCAAGATAGATCTAATCAAAAGAGATAAGGAAGGAAACTATATTTTATTAAAGGGTCCCATACATAACGTAGCAATATCTATACTAAATATATATGCACCAAATGCAATAGCACACAAATTCCTAGGGGAGAAATTAAGAGAGATGCAAGAAGAAATAGACAGCCAAACGATACTAGTGGGGGATCTCAACCTTGCTCTCTCAGAATTAGATAAATCAAACCACAAAATAAACAAGAAAGAAACTAGGGAGATAAACCAATTGTTAGAAAACTTAGGTATGATAGATCTATGGAGAAAGATAAATGGAGACAGTAGGGAGTTTATTTTTTTCTCAGCAGTCCATGGAACCTATACAAAAATTGACCATGTGTTAGGGTATAAAAACCTCAAAATCAAATGCAGAAAGGCAGAAATAGTAAATGCATCCTTTTCAGATCATGATGCAATAAAAATCACATGCAATATAAGGCCAGGAGAAAATAAACCAAAAGGTAATTGGAAATTAAATAATCTAATCCTGAAGAATGAATGGGTGAAAGAGCAAATCATAGACACAATCAATAATTTCATCCAGGAGAATGACAATAAGGAGACAACATACCAAAATTTGTGGGATACGGCTAAAGCAGTTATAAGGGGCAATTTTATATCTCTAGATGCTTACTTGCATAAAATAGAGAAAGAAAAGATCAATGAATTGGGCTTATTGTTTAAAAAAACTAGAAAAAGAACAAATTAAAAACCCTCAATTAAATACCAAATTGGAAATTCTAAAAGTAGAAGGAGAAATTAATAAAATTGAAAATAAGAAAACAATTGAGTTAATAAATAAAACTAAGAGTTGGTTCTACGAAAAAAACAACACAATAGATAAGCCTTTAGTTAATTTGATAAGAAAAAGGGAAGAGGAAAATCCAATTGTTAGTCTCAAGAATGATAAGGGAGAATTTTCCTCCAATGAAGAGGAAATTAGAGCAATAATTAGGAGTTACTTTGCCCAACTTTATGCCAGTAAGTTTGATAATCTAAATGAAATGGAGGAATATCTACATAAATATAGATTGCCCAGCTTGACAGAAGAGGATATAAATTATTTAAATAGCCCCATATCAGAAAAAGAAATAGAACAAGTTATTAACCAACTCCTCAAGAAAAAATCTCCAGTGCCAGATGGATTTACATGTGAATTCTACCAAACATTCAAAGACCAATTAATTCCAATACTACACAAACTATTTGGGAAATAGGGACAGAAGGTATACTGCCAGAATCCTTCTATGAGACCGATATGGTGCTGATAGCTAAACCAGGTAGGGTGAAAACAGAGAAAGAAAACTATAGACCAATTTCCCTAATGAATATTGATGCAAAAATTTTAAATAAGATATTAGCAATGAGATTACAGAAAGTCATCCCTAAGATAACACACTATGACAAAGTAGGATTTATACCAGGGATGCAGGACTGGTTCAATATTAGGAAAATTATCAGAATAATGGATGGATTTACATGTGAATTCTACCAAACATTCAAAGAACAATTAATTCAAATACTACACAAACTATTTGAAAAAATAGGGACAGAAGGTATACTACCAAATTCCTTCTATGATACATATATGGTGCTGATATCTAAACCAGGTAGGGTGAAAACAGAGAAAGAAAACTATAGACCCATTTCCCTAATGACTATTGATGCAAAAATTTTAAATAAGATTTTAACAATGAGATTACACAAAGTTATATCCAGGATAATACATCTTGACCAAGTAGGATTTATACCAGGAATGTAGGGCTGGTTCAATATCAGGAAAACTATCAGCATAATCAATTATATTAATAACCAAACTAAAAAAAAACCCATATGATTATCTCAATAGATGCAGAAAAAGCCTTTGATAAAATCCAACACCCTTTCCTATTAAAAACAATAGAGAGTATAGGAATAAATGGGCTTTTCCTTTAAATGATCAGTAGCATCTAAAACCATCAGCAAGCATCGTATGTAATGGAGACAAACTAAAACCATTCCGAATAAGATCAGGAGTGAAACAAGGCTGCCCACTGTCACCATTACTATTTAATATTGTATTAGAAATGTTTGCTTTCACAATCAGAGAAGAAAAAGAGATAAAAGGAATTAGAGTAGGTAATGAAGAAACCAAATTATCACTCTTTGCAGATGACGTGATAGTATACTTAGAGAACCGTAGAGACTCAACTAAAAGACTACTAGAAACAATTCACAACTTTAGCAAAGTGGCAGGATTCAAAATTAATCCACATAAATCATCAGCATTTTTATATATTACCGACAAAGTTCAGCAGCAAGAGATGCAAAAAGAAATTCCATTCCAAATAGCAGATGATAGAATAAAATAATTGGGAATCTATCTGCCAAGGAAAAGTCAGAAACTATACGAACTAAATTACAAAATACTTTCCACACAAATAAAATCAGACCTAAACAATTGGAAAAATATTAAGTTCTCATGGGTAGGCAGAGCGAACATAATAAAAATGACAATACTACCCAAACTAATCTACTTATTTAGTGCCATACCAATCAAACTCCCAAGAAATTATTTTACAGATCTAGAAAAAATAGTAGCAAAGTTCATTTGGAAGAACAAAAGGTCAATAATTTCAAGGGAATTAATGAAAAAAAAAGACAGATGAAGGTGGTCTTGCTGTACCAGATCTAAAACTATATTATAAAGCAGCGGTCATCAAAACAATTTGGTACTAGCTGAGAAATAGAGCAGTTAATCAGTGGCATAGGATAGGGTATCAGTAAAATCTAGGTAATAACGTTAGCAATTTAGTGTTTGATAAACCAAAAGACCCCAGCTTTTGGGATAAGTACTCACTATTTGGCAAAAAACTACTCGGAAAATTGGAAACTAGTGTGGAAGAATTTAAGGCTGGACCCACATCTAACACCGCACACCAAGATAAGATCTAAATGGGTTCATGACGTAGATATAAAGAGTGATATTATAACCAAATTAGAGGAACAAAGAAAAGTTTACCTCTCAGACCTGTGGAGATGGAATAAATTTATCTCCAAAGGAGATTTGGAACTCTTAACTGAACACCAGATAGATAATTTTCAATATATTAAGTTAAGTACTTTCTGTACAAACAAAAGTAATGCAGACAAGATTAGGAGGGAAGCATCAAATTGGGAAATCATCTTTACATTTAAGGGTTCTGATAAAAGTCTCATCTCTAAGATATATAGAGAATTATCTCATATTTATAAGAATTCAAGCCATTCTCCAATTGAGAAATGGTCAAAGGATATGAAC
>JAJPUD010029878.1:0-13561 GCA_023553655.1 Myrmecobius fasciatus
CAGAGGCTCCCTGTTTACTATGAAGCAGATACACTGGCTCTAATGAGGTTGAATCCTTACACCCTTAGGGCCAGGTCCACATTGAGCTTTGCCTTATGTCATTGGCTCTAGTCAGAGCCCAATGAAGCTGTCAGGTAATACAGGTGCTGGCTTCCTGCCACCAACTCACCTCTTCTCCCCAGCTCTGCCCTTTTTGGCCCTTGGTTCATTTCTTCAGTCTTGCCATTGGGAGCCACCAGCCTGATAACCCAGAGTTGTCTTGTCACTGGGCCTCTTCCTCCTCTGGGCTCTTTAGAGCTCTGCTGATGACAGCAATTTGGGGGGATGGAGATGAGGCTTTTCTCCCTAGGCTCAGGTCCTGAGCATGGCATCAGGCCCTGATTAGTGATTGCTTTTTGCAGGACACAGCTGCAGCTGCCTCTGTTCTATAAGAAAATTGCTTCCAGGAATTCCAGGTGAGGTTTGCTCATTAGGCAGAAAGATTTGAGGCCCCTTAAGGATATCCACTGCCAGGTGGGTAGCAACAAGACTCAGAAGCCTCAGGCCAAGTTCCAGTGCCTTTGCTTCAGAAAATACCCATTCCCGTACCCTCTTAATATTCAGTGACTTTTTCAATTACTTTGTCCTTTGAAAAGGAAGCAGATTCGAAGAAGAGGAATGACTGATTAAGGTCACACCATGAATTCGTAGCAGACTTGGCACTTCAAACCCAAGATTCCAATTTCCCAAACTTCTGCCTAAACCAATATGATAAAAAGGAGGGGTTTTTTCTTTTATTCAGGCTGTCCTCCAAAACTCCCTAGTACTAGATTAAAACCTAATTGGTAAATGTTTAACAAAATAAATACAGTGTAACATAGATAATGTTAAATTTTCATGGTTTTTGAAGTTGATAGTGGGCAGAAGGGATCCATTTTTATGAGTTTAACCCCACTGAATTGGGTAGTACATTGTACTGCTGATTTTTTGTACTTGTACTGCTCACTTTTTAATGTCAATTTCCAGAATGGATTGTTCAACCTTCTGTGTTAACACAGATGTCTTGACCTCTACCTGCCTCTTTCTTTTTTCTCTAAGCAACATAGCCTACTCGGGAGAAGGTAACAATCTTGGTTAGTGGATTTTCTGTGTCCACTAATAGATGATTACCCCCCAAAAAAACTACCCCATTCAAGGCCTTGTCCTTGCTCAGTAGCTTTTTGTTCTAACTAGTCCTTTTCCCTTGATCAGAGAACCCTCAAGCCTATCACGTGGATCAGAGGTGGTACCAAATATTGTGGATGGAGGGACTAGGTTAGTCCTATTCAAAAGTGTCCCTGAACCACCTGGTTCTGATTTAGTGGAGCTACTTGTTAAATTTTCCTTGTGATCACTTACGTCTCATTTACATTAGTAGCAAAGGCTACTAATTAGGGCTTGATTTTTTTGTTGTCTAGACTTAAGGATAGAGATTAAGACTAATAATACAAATTAAATTTTTAAAGTATGTTGTGCATTTTTTGAAAAGCTATTTGTTAAATATTTGCCCATGCCCTCCTATACATCAATCATATGCAATAGAAATATGAAAGGCTGATCGAAATGACCTCAGTTTCAGCAGTGTCTTTGACAGTGTTGTTCAGTTGTGTCTGACTCTTTTTGACTCCATTTTTGGAGGTTTCTTGGCAAAGATACTGAAGTGGTTTGCCATATTCTTCTCCAGTCAATTTTACAGATGAGGAAACTGAGGCAAACAGGGTTAAGTGCCTAGGATCACACAACTAGTAAGGGTCTGAGACTATATATGAATTTGGGAAAATGCTTCTTGACTCCAGGCCTGGCACTCTATTCACTGTGCCACCTAGCTATCATACCTGCTGTCTGTCTGTACCTGTGTACATTTTGTTGTATATTTGTGTGTATTCTAGCCTGTGGACCCAGGTCCAGCGCTCCCAGTCCAGTGCTGATACTGATGTGGCTGCTGCCAAAGCTCATTTCCTGGAGAGATTGAAGGCGACTGTATCCTTGCTAGGTGCAAGGGCTGTGTGTGTGTGGGAGGGGTGGGGGTGGTAGGGAATGCCACTGACTCTCAGGCTTTTTAGCTTGGGGCAGGGAGAGTAGAAGCCAAGGGGAAGAGCTCTTTGGCTAATGGGAGTTTTGGCTAAAAGCCATAGTTACTGAGATCACTCTCTCCCTTGGGATGGTGGAAGACCCCAGCTGTCTCCTAATGGAGCCATCCTTCATATAACAATACTCCCTGGGCCTCTTACTAGATCCTATTTGCCAGTAGATTGTTCATTACCACCTTGGGGAGATGGGGCAGATTAGCCATCTGCCAGAGAGTCTCTCCCTGGAGCACCTCCTACTGGGGTCTGTAAGGAATAGGGGTAGACTCCTGGGGGTAAGGTAAAAGAGAAGAAGAAGCTTCAAGAAAGCTTTCCCTGACTTGTTCTGAGTTTGACTTGCCTAGCCCAGCACTGAGTCTTGTTGAGATCCAAGAGGAGGTGACTCGCCTGGACCAGGCCTATCACCTACTGTCTCAGCATCTGGAAGAGACACTGGACGGAAATGAAGAGGTATCTGCAGGTGAGAAAGGAAGCTCACAGAACTGCATGGATTTCAGTTGGCTGAAGGTGATAGGGGAAGCCTGAGTCAAGTGTTGAGAGGTCCTAGGGACTGGGTGGAAATAATAACTTCTGAAGCCAGATCTTTCTTTCTCCGGCAGCCTCTCTGGGCTGGGAACAGGAATATCGCCGTCTGGTCACCCTAGAAGGACTGCAAGCTGCTGTAAAACGGCATTTGCTTAGGCTACAAGAGCTTCGGGAAGGTGAGGAGGCTCCCTAATAGGCCACCAGAGGTAGGCTAGAAGTCTCACCACTAGACTGAGGGTCCTACTTTCTGAACCTTGTTCTTCAGTCTAAGGCCAGAGTATGGGTGCTGGGAAAGTAGGAATGGACAGTATTGCTAGGTCTCTTGGCCTTGATTTGCTGCCCTGAGTGGATGGGGGGAGCAGTAGGAGTGGGGAGCACCAATTTGGTTCTATAATCCCAGGAAAGAGGAGCAAGTTCACCTTGAGATTCTTATTTCCTTAAAGGTTGCTTTCTAATATGCTGCCCAGAGATGGTGTTCCTTGTCATAGTGTTTGTATTTTTCTTTTTTAGTAATTTTATATCTTTAGGTCCTAGAAACCATCTCTATAGCAAATAACAAAAAATAGGGAAAAAGGGGTTTAGCAAAGGCAATCAATAGATCAGTTATATTTAGAGCTCCACCCTTAGACTTCCATATTTGCAAGAAGGAAGGGATATATGTGTGTGTGTGTGTGTGTGTGTGTGTGTGTGTGTGTGTGTGTGTGTGTATAAACAACACACATATACACACACACACTCATATTTCTTTGGGGCTAAGCTTAGTGTGCTGCTGCTGCTACTGCTCCCTTCTCCTCTTCCTCCTCTTCTATTCATTAATTAATAGCTTTTTATTTTTCAAAATATATGCAAAGACATCCTCCACACCCATCTCTACAAAACCCTGAACTACCTCCTTCCCCCAGAGAGCAAGCAATCCAGTATAGGCCAAACATTTTCACATTTATCATGTTGCACAAGAAAAATTAGATCAAAAAGAAAAAAAAAAAAAAAGCAAGCGAACAACAACAAAGGCAGATGGCTCTCTCTATCCCAGATCTACTGAAATTGGCCTGAATCATTTCATTGTTGAAAAGAGCCATGTCCATCACAGTTGATCATCACATAATTTTGCTGCTTCTGTATGCAATGTTCCCTTGATTTTATTCATTTCACTTAGCATCAGTCTTGCTTTTCTGCAATCAACCTGCTCATCATTTCTTATAGAACAATAATAATCCATTAAATTCATATACATAACTTATTCAGCCATTCTCCAACTGATGGGCTCCAGTCAATTTCCAATTACTTGTTACTACAAAAAGGGCTGCTACAAACATTTTTGCACATGTGGGTCTCTTTCCCTTTTTTATGATCTCTTTAGGATACAGGATCACTAGAGACTCTGCTGGATCAAAAGGTATGTGTGCTTGTGCATCTTAGCAACCAGGGCCTGGTGGGTGCTGGCTTCTCAGCTAAGTTGGAGCCCAGGGCTCTTCATCTATCCTGCAGATAGTGTCTTGGACCCTCATTTCACATCTGTAAGTACTAAGTAACTTGGAATGCTTCACTGTTCCTGTCAGAAGATCTAGCTCTTTGTCTTCTCCATTAACTTAGCTATTCTACTGAAGGCATTTCTGATTCTGATATTGGTATGTGACAATAGACCAGACAGAAGGAAAGGAGTCCTTAGCGCCCCTTGCAGTGGAGGATGCTACCAAGAGGGAAGGGAAGAAGCATTTATTTAGAGCCTACAGTACCCCAGCTACTTAATTATCTCATTCAAACGAAACAACAGTCCTGTTAGGTAAATACTGCTATGATTCTTACTTTACAGTTGAGATAACTGAAGCAGAATGCAGACAGAGGTGGTAACTTAGCCAAGATCACATAGGTAATAAGTGTCTGAAGCTGGGTTTGAATTTGGATTTTCCTGATTCCAGGCCTGGTATTCTACCCATTGTGCCATCCAGCCGCCTAGGTGGTGCAGTGGATAGACCTACTAAGGTGGCAGGGCTTCTGCCTTCAGTATAGGTTGCCCCACTTGACTGCAGAGACACAGTTAAAATTGATCATGGCTACTTTGGCCTTAGAGTAAGACATGGATCAATTACACTATCTATTCTTATAGCCTCTTTTAAAGCTCCCTTAAAGTATTATACTGTAGAAATGTGAGTGATAGCTATTATTATGCTCTGGTGCTTTACAGGGGGGAGATTAGCTATTGGGCCTACTTGCTATAATAGTGGGGTGAGCTAACCATCCCAACAGTTAGCTTCAAGTAGCAGGAGGCTCTTATTCCCTCTTTTCTCTCTCCCATTCTTTTTCACTTCCCCACGGATACAGTGGAGGAACACAGTTTGGGATCCAGGACTGCAGAGAGCTTTGCTTGGAACCCAGCCCCATGTTTAGGAGTAAAGTTGTTGAGTGGGCCCACCAACCGTCTTGTCTACTCCAGTGTCCAAGAGCTGCAGACCATGGCAGCTCTCAAGCTTCATGTAGCAATGTTGAAGCAGCAGATCCACTTACAAAAGGTATACACCTGACCTGTCCTCAAATGGTGGCAAGATTTCCTATTGAGCCAGCCATCTGCTTACTTGATCTCCCTTTTTATGAACTCTTCTCTCTGTGGACTTAATAGTTCTGTGCCTGAGAGGTCAGACAAGGAGAGTATGTATCCGGGGAGGAAATTTTCTCCAAGAAGAACTTGTTATCAGAATCTGGCAAAGTCTTAGGGGTTCTTCAAACTGATGTTCATAGAGTCCCGTATGTGGTAGAAGCACGTTCACATCTGGTGGCTGCATTTTTATAGTATAGCTACTCAATTTTTTATTTGTTTTTATTTTTTTATCTGGGTCAGGGGTAGGAAGGTGTTTTTCTGCTATAAACAGTCAGGATGTAAGAGGTTTGTGTATGTGTATACATGGGTACAGTCCCCATGATAGTAGGCTAGAGTATTTAAAACCCTTCTTGTCTCTAAAAGTCTTTTCTCTGTGATACTTTCAGATTATGATGGAAGAATTTCTCCCCCTGGTGAGATCTGAGAGTCCTGCTGACCCAGCTCAGTTGGCACTGTACCGTGCTATCCATAGCCAGCTCTGTGAAGCTGGGGAGCGCTTCTCCATACTGGTGAGAGATGAGCCATCTGTCTGACTCTGGCATGGTCCCTAACATCCATCCCGCCAAGTTGGGCCCTCCCTCCACTGAACTTATGTTTCTGTTGCCCTTTGTCATTTATTAGCCAGAAACCTTTGCTTTCTGTAGCCTAGGAAGTCTTGAAAGCCATATGGAAACATTAAGCATCCTAGCTGATCTCTGCCCTCCTCCACCATCAATCCCTTGTCCATCTGTCTTTCTGTCTAGCCCAGGACTTTGGAACCCCAGAGCCTAGGCTTAGGACAGGAAGGGGCTTATTGTTTTCTGCCTTATTTTCTGGGTGACAGATTCTTTATCTGTACAATGGGGAGAATAATATTTGTATAACTCCCTACATAAGTACTTTAGAAATGTGGATTTTGTCAACATTTAATAAAAAGGCATAAGAGTCAAACTCAGGACTTGTAATTCCCTGAAAGATGCAATGATTTCAATTGAAATTGGCACAACTGTACCTTATTTCTTCAATAGAGACAGAGTTGTATAGGAATTACTTCTTTTTAAATATATTTTTATTCTAAACTTAAACATGAAAAATTGAGCATTTCTAAATATACAGGAGAATCCAAAAAGAGGATATATATTAAACCCTTGTTTTTTTTTTGGGGGGGTTAGTATATAATAAAGCCAACTCATCAATTTTTATCAACCATTTTGTTTCTCTGTGCTTCCTTCTGAACTTGGACTCTTATACACATTAAAATGTTTTACTGGCACTTCTTTTTTTTTAATATCACCATCACAATTCTTTTATTTCCCTGCTCCATACATAAATACCTCCCAAATTAAAAACAGAAAGAAAAAAATATAATAGATAAGTATCACCCAGCAGAACACATTTACACAATGACCATATCCAAAAATAGATCTCTTCTTCCACACCTTGTGGCTGTCATCTCTGTCAGGAGACTGATAACATGCTGGTGTGTAAGGGCTGTGCAAACATAGTTGCTTTAGTTAGAGTTTTTAAATTTTTTTAAAGGTGTTTTTCTTAATGATTTGTCATTGTACAAATTGTTCTCCAGGTTTCTCTGAACATGTTCCTTTCAGCATTTCTTATAGCAAAATCATATTTCATTATTTTCATATACCATAATTTACTGGTACTACCTTTTTTTTTTTTAACCATTCTTTGATACAACAGAAAATTCTGCTATAAGTATTTTTGTATACATCTTCCTATTCCCTCTTTGTTTTATCTATTTGGGGGCATATGCCTAATAGTGATATGACAGTCAGAGGATTTCACAATTTAGTGACTTATTGTTTATAATTCCAAATTCTTTTCATAATGAGATTAAATCACAATTTCACCAATGGTACATCAGTGTGCCTGCCTTTCCACTCTTCTCTAATTGTCATTTTTTCATTTTTGTCATTTGTTTTAGTTTTGATTTCTATTATTAGTCATTTGAAGCATTTTTTCATATGGTTGTTGATAGTTTGCCTTTTTTTCTCTTGAATGACCTGTTTATACTCCTGGCCACTTATCTGTTAGGGAGTGGCTCTTATTCTTATATTTTTGTATCAGTTACTTATGTCTTTGAGCTTTAGGTCTGCAGCATTAGCGACTTGTTTGCTTTTTTCTGTGGAAATCTTTTAACTCCACCAAAAGTAAAAACAATGGACTGGAGTCCACTTTATAGCTTCATTTTATGGAAACTGGAGTCCCTGGAAGGGAAATAATGAGCCCAAAAGTCAGTTAGGTAATAATCTTAGCTAGGATGGAATCTGAGACTGCACTCACCAGTGTTCTTTCCATCATACCTTATGTTTCTGCTCTCAAAAACATTTGTTTCCCTCTTGCCCATCTGCTTAGATTTGCAGAACATCCCCCACGTCTACCAGTCACAAAGCCCTTTATTCACAGTTGTCTGGGAACTCATTTGGCAGACCACAGGCTTTCGACTTGGTTTTCTTTCTACATGAAAAGGGAGCTGAATACACAAAGGATCATTATAAATCATTATATTCAAGGAACGAGATTCACCCTGAAGGGAGAGAAAAAACTGGAGAAATGGATCTGCCTTTACTGTTGGAAAGGATTGTATCTTGGTTTACTGTAATTGTATATTTTGTATTGATAAACTGTAATGTACTGTTGGAGTAAACTACATGCCAGTATAACTGAATAGGTAATGTATTATTAAAGGGGATTGTGTGTTGCTAGTATAATTATATGTGTAACATTGTTGCAGGAAATTGTGTAAGTATAACTATATGTATAAAATATACTATTGGAAGTTATCAGTTTTATTGTGTGTGTAAATGTAGTGTTGGAGGGAATTTGTCAGCATAGCTATATGTAATGTACTGTTAAAAGGAATCGTATATTGGTTTAGCTGCACATGTAACATACTTATATTTTAATCGGATGGATGGAATGTATTTTAAGGTGAGGGCTTCCAGTGAATAGTAGCCTTGTTGGGGAATATATGAACTATGAAGCATCTTAGTAGATGGAATCTTGCCAAAGTGAGGGATGGATGTTGAGGTGAACCCTGGAAGTTCATGGTAGGGGCCTGAAGGGGAGGCCTTCTTTGAAGCAGAAAGAAAGCTAAATTTATCTTGGAGATTTTCTGAGAAGAGGATGGGGGAAAGTTTTCTCCTAAGGCAGCATGGTGTGTGGTCGCCAGGACAGTCAGATGGGAGCTGGGCTAGTCCAAGAAGCTGTGCTGTCCAGTTTCACCAGATCCAGGAGTATTTGGGGATCATATTGTCCAACAGAAGTGACAGGATAGGCCTGTGTAGTAGTTTCATTAGGATTTACACTCAGAATTTCGCATATTTTTTATGATGAACATTAATCATCAAGGATATTTTTATTTGTCAAATTAAGAAAATTAAAGCTTAAAAGTTTTTTTAAAATTTTACAGCAATTTAAAAATACAAATTTTAAAATGAGGGCAAAATGACAACTTTTAGTTATAGAATTAACCAGATATATGTAAAAAAACTGTTTTTCATAATCTTTATCTTTTACCTGATAATAAGCTAACCTAAAATGACTCAAATAGATAACGTTTTTTTTTTTCTTTTCTTTCACAAGAGAATAAGATGAGAGGGATTCAGATTTCCTAATCGCATCATTATTCGCCTTTGTAATTAACAGAGGAAGCCAATTCTTGTTCAGTGTACAAAATCATGAGTTAAGCCATTGGTGGGGCATTGTACTTCTTGGTTTTTACATGTGTTAGCTTCAAAAAGCCTCTTTAACATGATGTGGTAATAAATAAGGTTGCAAAACACTTAATAGGTTTGGGAAAGCCTGAGAAAGTTGGGGGAAAAAAATCAATGATTCCTTTGCTAATCAAACCAACCTCAACTAATGTTCGTGGCACTAACTTTGTTATATATTTTAACCAAAGCAACATCACTTAAGTTCCCAATTACTATGAAATACTTTAAATTAGTTGGCAGTGATTTTCATATCCTTTCCAGCATCTAACGACTCAGCAATGGTTCATTGTAGTTACAGTTTTACAAGTCTCCTATTCTCATCAGTCAATGACAGTAATCACTGAGTCTAGAAATAAGCAAAATGAAGTTATTCTCTGCTCTTATATCAAAGTTATGCTTTCTCTCAAAAGCATCATTAATACTAGGGGTGTCTTTTTCTTCTTAACTGGGGAAATTCATCATGTCCTACTACATTTTCATATCATAACTGAAAAGAGATTAAAAAATATTCTAGACTACTTTTGTCACAGTCAGTATTACACAGATTTCCACCTCCTGTCATTGTAATAAGTTACAATATGGAATTCAAAGAGTCTTAGTATATGATTCTCTTCTCTAGATGGTAGTGAAACTATTTTTTTCAAGTATAAAGGTAAATTGCCATGAATTTAGTTCATGAATAAAGCTTCTGGCTTTTATTTTACTATCATTAAGGAGAGTTGCCTTGAGAAGTTTGTGAAATGATGGAGTAGTTGCTTTTTAAAATAGCAGCTATTATGACTCTTTATGCCCCATCTTGTATTTAAATATAAAATACTCTGGCTTTCAAACTTCTTAACCTGACACCTTCCCACCATTCCAATATACTGAATATAGTTGTTTATATGTTGTTTTCCCCACTAGACTATGAGCTTCTCGAAAGCAGGGACTGCTTTTGCCTTTCTTTGTGTCCCCAGAACTTAGTACATAGTAGGAACTTAATAAACGCTTGTTGACTGACAATGACTTCCATCTTCTAGCAGAAAACTTTTTTTTTTTTTTTGCTTTGGCAATTGAGGTTAAGTGACTTGCCCAGGGCCACACAGCTAGGAAGTGTGTCTGAGAGCAGATTTGAACTCAGGTCCTCCTGACTTCAGGGTCGGTGCTCTATCCACTGTACCACCTAGCTGCCCCCAGAAAACTACATTTGAGAAATTTTCTTCATTACTGCATGCCCCTGAATAACATTCCCAAAGTCAAACTGTTCTGTTCTATTTACTTGAAGTGCATGCATCTGCTAGAACAAGATTCAAACAGTGGGCATAGCATTATACCTAAAATATTTCATCATTTCTCTATATTTCATTTGAAGTCTCAAACTAACAGCACATAACAGCTAGCATTCAGGTAAGTATTTAAAAGTTTGCAAAGCACTTCCCCATTTTCATTTTATCCTCACAAAAGTAATAGGGTGAAGATAAGTGCTATTATCACCATTTTTAAAAAGTCTAGAACATATTTTGAAGATGCAGAAGAAACCTTAATTTCCTGAAGTTTGCTCTATGCCATCTTTATGAATTATTGTAGGTGCTGGGAATTATCAGTAAGTAAAGAGATTCCTGGTTGATAGGATTTCTGTAGCATATTCGCATTTTATGTATAAAGAAATTGACAAGTGACTTGCTAGGGTCTTGGAGCCTGTAAGTGTCTAACGCTGAATTTTAGCTCAGACCTCTATGATATGTAGGTGCAATACTCTGTCCCCTGAGCCACCAAGCTGCCTCCAAAACAGACATCACAAATGACCAGATTGTTTAAGACTGCCACAGACATTTAACTGGTCGAAAATAGACAGCAATTAATAATCACTAAACAGGAAATGTTCAAATGGACTTTTTTTTTAATTGCCCAAATACTGTATCATAATGGATATTTGTTCATGGTGCCCATTGTCAGTAGTAATATTGGCAGCTGTTGAGATGATTATTTTATTTGATGAAGAACCAATCTTTTGTTGAATGATGTTTTGCAAGGCCATAATTAAATTATTTTGGATGCAGTTATTTAGAGCTTTGAAGAAATTATTTCATATGATTTCCCATTAATAGATCACATTTTTGAAGCATATTAACAAGATTTAGAAATAAGCTTTTCTCAAAATTGACAATGTTTTCATTGAGACCCCTGAATGGTCTCTTCTATTTTTTGCCAAATGTAGCATATCGGTGTATTATCTTTTTGTCAAGATACTCTTCTTGTTTAGACATAGAAGCCTGCTGGGTCCCCTGTAATGGGGATTAGCTTATGGGCAGAATGCCCTTGGTACAACTCCTCACATGCTGGAATCTAGAGAACTTGTTTCCTGCAGAGTACTGATGACATGCAATGTAAATCACTTGTAGAAAGACTTGAGAGCATGCAGAGACTTTCTGCAACTGGTTCAGTTTAGCTGCCCTTGTTCCTATTCATTTCTGTGAAGACAAGGAGTCTCTTTGGTTGTCTATAGAATCATTAAAAAAGGCATTAGTCAATCTTCACCCTAATTTCTCTTTTGGGTGTAGTTCTACACTTAGTTTTAATCCTTCAAGTCTGCTGAGAGAATGCTAATAAGGCGAGAAGTCTGAAACTACTTTCTGCAAGACTAAGGAGGTACAGGGGAAAATATGTACTCCAAAACATCTCTAAAATAAATATCCTCAATACTTGTAAATGATTATGGTGATCTTGTGTTTGACAAATGTAAAGATTTAAGGTTTTCGGATAAGAATACATTATTCCTCAAAAATTGTCGGGAAAACTAAAGCAGTCTGGTAGAAATTGGGTATATATCAATATCTTATACCATTTACCAAAGTAAGGTCAAAATGGATACATGACCTAGATATAAAGGGGACTATCATAAGTAAACTAGAACAAGGAACATATTATCTATCAGACTTATAGATGGGAGAAAAATTTATGAATAATTAGAGATAGGGAGCATTGTGAGGTATAAAATTGATAATTTTTATCACATCAAATTAAAAGAATTTTTTATTCAAAAAAAAAAACCCCAATTTAGCCAAGATTAGAAAGAAAGAAAGAAAACTGGGGTAAAATTTATAGAGTTTCTCGGATAAAGGCCTCATTTCTCAAAAGTAGAGATAACTTGTTCAAATTTACAAGAATAGGAATCATTCCTCAATGGATAAATCATCAAAGGATATGAACAGGCAATTTTTTGAATGATGAAATCAAAATCATATAATCATGTAAAAATCTGAATCATTAATTGGAGAAATACAAATTAAAACAACTTTGATATATCTCATACTTATCAGATTGGCTAAAATGATAGGGAAAATGACAAATACTAGAGGGGATGTAGAAAAATTGGGATACTAATACATTATTGGTGGAACTGTAAACTGTTCCAACTATTTTGGAGAGCAATCTGGAATTATGCCCAAAGAATTATTAAATTGCCTATGCCCTTTGATCCAGCAATACCACTATTGGGTCTGTTTCCCAAGATGATCAAGGAAAAAGGAAAAGATTCTAAGAGTTCTAAAATATTTCTATCAGCTCTTAATGGTGGCAAGGAACTGGAAACTGAGGGGATGCCCATCAGTTGGGGAATGGCTGAATAAGTTGTGGTATATGATTGTGATGGAATACTACTGCATTAAAAGAAATGATGAGATGTTTGATTTTAGAAAAACATGGAAAGGCTTGCATGAAATGAGTGAAATGAACAGGACCCTAGAGAGTAGTACAGTATAGTAATAGCAATATTGTTTGAAGAATAATTGTGAAAAACTAAGTCATTCTAGAAAGGACCTATGAAAGAAAATGCTATCCATCTCTAAAGAAAAAATTGATACAAAAATACATATATTAGGTTTTTCATATATTTGTAAATTTGTGTCAAATGGTAGCCTTTTGTAGAGTGGGGTGGGGAAGGAAGGAGCTTAAAATGTAACCCAAAAAACCCAATAAAATAGATATTCAAAATAAACAAAAAATTAGATTAAATTTTTAGAATAAAGTAAATATCCCTAAATACTAATGCTGTGTCCTTTGATGGGCTATTTTCTAATTACCTATACTTGCATGCAAGTTGGACTAAAACTGACTTCATTTATACCCTATTTAACTGCTAGAAAATATGTTTAAACCAGCCTGATAAATGGCCTTTAGAAAATTGAGATCAGTTTCAAAGTTAGCTTTTCCTAAATTCCTAACCCATACAGGTCAGATTAGTTTTTCCTTAAAAGATTCTCAAGCCACCCAAGTAGTTTCCTGGTCAGTTAAGTAGAAAAGTCAGCAGGGTTAAAATAGAATGAGGGGGCTCTTCTCTGAGGCTATTCAGGGATCAGAAGCATGAACACTGGGATACTCCCACAACCTAATGATCACTACATCTTCAACTAAAATCCTTTTCTTTTTTTGTGTTATTTCATCTCATTCCAATTTTAAACCTGCGGTACCAGCCCATTGTGAGTCTGATCTGGTTTTGGCTTAATATGCCAGGCCATCCAACTGAGTGTTTGATGTCTTTGATTTGACCTAAAACTAAGACACAAAAGCTACCTTTTTTTTTTTTTTTTTTTTTTTGGAGGGTAGGGGTCTTTTTTCTGGCTGGAACTGGTGATAATAAT
>JAJPUD010029879.1:0-12528 GCA_023553655.1 Myrmecobius fasciatus
TCAGTTCATGTAAGTCTCTCCAGGTCTTTCTGAAATCATCCTGCTGAATATTTTTTAATAGAACAACTATATTCCATAACATTCGTAGCTTATTCAGCCATTCTCCAACTGATGGGCGTCCACTCAGTTTCTAGTTCTTTGCCACTACAAAAAGGGCTGCTATAAACATTTTTGTACATATAGGTCCTTTTCCTTCTTTTATAATCTCTTTGAGCTACAGACCCAGTAGAAACATTGCTGGATCAAAGGGTATGCAGTTTTATAACCTTTTAGGGATAGTTCTAGATTGCTCTCTGGAATGGTGGGATCATTTCACAACTTCACCAACAATGCATTTAGTGTCCCAGTTTTTGTACATTGCCTCTAATTGTTAGGACTTTTTGATTCCTCCTTTCAGAGCTATTTAGTTCCACATAAGAACTCTAACATAGAGCCTACAATTATCTATAAATAAGAATAAATGAGAGATGCTGATGCTTTAGTAATGTTTTGTATTTTTTGCTTCTTTTTTGATTAAAATGATCTTAATACCACCTACTTGGCTGAAGGCCTTTTTTGAGGTTGCATGAGTTGGTAATTTTCTAGTACTGCTTGAAGTATTTTTGTAAAAATACTTTTAATAATACTTTCAGGGTATATATCCATTGGAACTAGGAAGAATTCTACCAACAATATATTAGTGTCCCATTTTCCCAAATCCCCTCCAACATTCATATGATTTATTTTTTAACAACTAATTTTTTAGGATCAAATGATTTAGTTTCCATATAAGTTTAATTGTTTTCTTCAGAGGCCCCTTATTATATTTCTTATTTCACTGTAATCAGCAAAGGATTTCTTTAATTTTTCTACTTTTCTGTATTTGAGGGTTTGTGCCCTATCAGATGCCAATTCTTGTAAACTACCACAGTTTTTTTTACATATAAATGTACATATCTGTATATATTTTTTCTCAGTATTCAAAAATTAGTGTTTGCCATATATCAATGATAGTGAATTTTTTTTTATTAAAGCTTTTTATTTGTATAACTTGTATATGGGTAGTTTCCCAACATTGATCTTTACAAAGCTTTCCATTACAAATTTTACCCCCAGTCCCCTCCCCTCCCCTAGATGGCAGGAAGTCCACTACATGTTAATAATGTTGAAATGTTTGAGAAGTTATGCAAGAAAAATCCTATCTACAAGAAAAAGAAAGAATCAGAGAAAGGCAACACAATGCAAGCAAATGTCAATAGAGATCATGAAAATGTTACGTTGTGGTCCATATTTCATATCCCTCTCTCTGGGTGTATATGGTTTTCTTCAATGAACAATTGGAACTGGTTTGAGACAATTCTTTGTTGCAGAGAGCCATGTCCATCAGAATTGATCTTCATGTAATACTGTTGTTGCTGTGTATGATGATCTCCTGGTTCTGCTCGTTTCACTCAGCAAATGATAGTGAATTTTTCTAAATTCCTATTTTAGGTCTTTTTTCTTTTTATCTTCCAATTTGCCTAGATTTAAAAGACTCACATTGAGTTGTCCAGGTTATCTATTATGGCTTTGTTATCTGTTTCTCCCACAATTCTATTATGTGTTTTCTCAGATTCTTAGGTGCCTTGCCATACAACACATATGTAATTAAAATTTTCTCAGTTGTCTTTTAGAATATTTCAGTTTTTAATCATGTTAGTTTTTACTGCTGTATTCTCCAGATCATGATTCTTAACCTTTGCTTTAAAAAGTTTTTCATGAATCACAATACATTTTGCCTCAGCCCCTTATTTTTTTTTTAAATAGCAGCTTTTTATTTTCAAAATACATGCAAAGATAGTTTTCAATATGCACCCTTGCAAAACCTTGTGTTCCAAATTTTTCTCCCTCCTTCCATTCCCTCCCCTAGAAAGCAAGAAATCTACTATGTTAAACATGTACAATTCTTCTATTCACATTTCCATAATTATCCTGCTGCACAAGAAAAATCAGAAACAAAAAGGAAAAAAAAATGAGAAAAGAAAACACAAAGCAAGCAAACAATGGAAAAAGGTGGAAAAACTAAGTTGTGATCCACATTCAGTTTTGACAGTCCTTTTTTTGGATGCAGATGGCTTTTTCCATCACAAGTCTATTGGAATTGGCTTGAATCACCTTATTGAAAAGAGCCATGTCTGTCAGAATTGATCATTACATAATCTTGTTTTTCCTGTGTACAATGTTCTCTTGGTTCTACTTACTTCACTCAGCATCAGTTTTGTAGGTCTCTCCAGAATTTTCTGAATTCATCCTGCTGATTGTTTCTTATAGAACAACAATATTCCATAATATCATATAACATAACTTATTCAGCCTCTCCTCAACTGATGAACACTCAGTTTCCAGTTCCTTGCCACTACATAAAGAGCTGATACAAATATTTTTGCACTTGTGAGTCCTTTTCCCTTTTTATGATCTCTTTGTGATGCAGGCCTAATAGAGACACCACTGGATCCAAGGGTATGCACCATTTGATAGCCCCTTGGGCATAGTTCCAAATTGCTCTCCAGAATGAATGCATCAATTTACAATTCCACCAAAAATGTATTAGTGTCCCAGTTTTCCCACATCCTCTCCAACATTTTCCTGTCATCCTAGCCAATCTGAGAGATGTGTAGTGGTACCTCAGTTTTCTTAATTTGCATTTCTCGGATCAATAGTGATTGAGTATTTTTTTTTCTTGTTCTTATAAATGGTTTCAATTTTTTTTGTCTGAAAATTATCTGTTCATATCCTTTGACCACTTATCAGTTGGAGAATCCCAGCCCCTTATTTTAAGTGAGTGAATTTTGTTTTTAAAATGGGTTTCTTGTAAACAACTATTGTTTTATTCTGCTTTCCAGTCTTTTGTATTTTTGGATGAGTTTATCTCAATTCACGTTCCCTATAATAATTCTTTGTTTATTTTCTTTCCTCATGTTGTCTTATTTTTTCCTTTCTTCCCTCTTTACAAAGAAATAAGTAAAGAAAAATTAATTTGATATTATCTATAATTGAAGTGAACCATTATTACTACTCTCCCCTTCCTTTTTTGAGTAAGCCTAGTCCTCAGACTATTTTAGACTTTTACTTTTTTACTTCCTCCCTTTTATGATCTATTCTCTGAAAATGAAGTTCATATAACTTATGACTTTCCTCTTTGATTCTCTTTTCCTTCTTAAAGCTCCCTATCTTTTTTCCCCTATTTATCTCTGCTTGTTTCAGTCTTGAATTTAATGTATTTTTGCACCAAATTGTATATTCAATGCTTTTATCTAATTCAGATAAGAGTGATTCTCTAACCCTTTTCTTTGTATTCTTGAATACTCATATTTAGATCAAAAAGTAGGCTTCATCCCTTTCTTCATTTTTCCTTAGTGCATTTTTTATTCTTCTTCCCCTTTTCTCCTTTCTTTCCTAAAACTAACAAAAGAACAAATCTATACCCAGGCCCTGTGTTTGTTTTATTTAATTCTGTGACCCTTAGGATTCTGATGGGATATTTGAGACCTTGCCCCCAGTTTTCAGAGCATTGATATGAATAGAGCATTGGAGAGCCAGCTGGAAAAGCATATGATTTTTGGGGGTTCTGTGAACATAAAATATAATATTCCCTTTTTATAACTGAAAAATGTGGATGACAGTTTTCTAGTTAGATATGATCTTTGTTTATATGAACACAGTTTATGTTATGAACAGAGTGGGAGAGTTAATTTTTGTGGTTAGAATGTGTTCATGCAATTTTTATTGTAAATTAGCCCAACTTTTCATTTTAAATTAGGTTTTCCTCAATTTCTTATATTATTAAACTTGGATTTAAATAGTAACTTTTAAAGATATTTGTTTTTATGTTTGCTGATACAATTTTTTTTTTTTTTAGCTTTAGAATGGGAAAGACAACTAAACTTCAGTATAAGTGAACTGCCTACTGTATATAGAACAGAACTGAACTCCCAAGCCTTCCTATGTTTTATGCATCTGGTTTTTTGCCTCTTCTTTATTGATAGAACTTTCCATAGCCTTTATTTAAGTCCCTTAAGGCAAGACATATAGCTATCCATTCAAATAAGTGTATGTAAAGATTTTCCATTTAGTCAAATGGTTTGCAAACCTGGATCCTTATTAAGTTTTGTTTGTTTTTGTTTTGTTTTTTTTTTTTTGCTGAGGCAATTGGGGTTAAGTGACTTGCCCAGGATCACACAGATAGGAAGTGTTAAATGTCTGAGACCAGATTTGAACTCCTTCACCAAATAGCTGCCCCTCCTTATTGAGTTTTAAGAAAACCTGACATCAAAATTTAAAAATCTGTTTATTAAGGGGTGATTTCACATTGTAAAAAGATTTACTTTTTATCATGGGAGTGAAGAGTAGATTACTTTCCACTGAAACTTGCTTTAGTACTTTTAAAATAAGATTTTGTTATCAAGTTTTCAGGAATGCATCTTTCCTGCTGTGCAAATTAAGGTATGTCACTTTTCTTTCTAATTATTAACCTATGTAGTTAAGATTTTGTATTAACTGTTTTCTTATGCAGACAAAACCTATGTATTAGCCATGTTAAAATTGTGTTCTATAAAGGCCCTTGAGCATGTTTGGTGGTGGGTTGCTCTTATTGAGGACTTTGCTTTTTAGGGAAGTTTTTTCTTAAAAGTGAAAATCCAAATTAATAATTATTTACTATGTTCACCTAAAGCACCATATGTTCAGAAATGGAATGAACAATTGCGGAGGGCCAGCCTCCGTGGGGAACTAGGTTCTTAAATGGAGGGTTGAAGTCGGCGAAGTGGAACAAGAGACAGCACACTCTATGGCATGGTCATCAAGTTCGATTTATTGGCAAAAGCTTGTTCAAATTATTTAAGAAAGCTTGTGATTTTTATAGTCTTACAAAGTTAGGGTTGATTAGAGATAGGACAATTATTTGGCTAGGATTACAAAATTTTCTTGGGGCCCAGAAATTCCCAGGACCCCAGGTGCAAGGCTTCTTAGAAAAAAAGAATGTACAGCATAAATTCATCAAACAATATAACAATAGTGAAACTTTAACTAAAGGTAAATGTACCTTGTGGTCATCACGTCATATCTGGCAGAACATGAGCTTCTCTAAAAATGTCACATTTACTTATTCCAAGACTTATACAATGCTTTTTAATTTTTAACATGGTCATAAGATTTTTTAGAATAGAAACATTTTTTTCTCAAGAACTATTTCCCTCAGCCCATTTATTAATCACTCATACAATAGCTTGTTTTTGTGTAGGGGTCAGTAAACCATGCAATGGCCTACTTCTCTTACTTTTTTCCCATGACTTACTTGCTACCAATGTGTCCATCACTCATGTTTCCTGTTCTTTTCATCATATCATTATTTATGTAAGCTCTGCATAGGGGAGTGAAGGGCCAGGTTGATTGAATTTGGAATTGTTTCAAACAAGGGGGAGTAACTGGAGATTTCTTTTGGAGTTTTTGGGGAAAGCTATCAATTTCCCAAGTTTCCCAGTCTCTAAGTTTGTTTAATGCTTTGCTAGTAAAGAAACCTTTCATGTTTAGGCAGAAAGTACAAAGGGGCTTTTTTGGGAGTGAAGGGCTTTGTGCTCACCTCATTGTGATGGATGGGTATATACATACAGCTATGCTAAGAATTCCTAGGACAGAAATTAAGCAGATAATCATTAACCAAATGTATCCCTGAATGCTTAGTTCTGTAGGGGCTTCTTCATGTTGCCTTGAATACACGAGGGTCAAGACCCTGTGGAGACCTTGTCATTCCACGCAGGGTTCTTGGCCTTGCACACATTGGGGGAGGTGGGAGTCAGGCCCTGTGGAGGAGACCTTGTCATTCCATGCAGGGTCCTTGGCTCCCAGCATGCTCCCAGCAAACAATATGATGAAATATATAACCTTGATAGAGGAGATTCCTTAGTTAGGCTATTTTTGGGATATTAAATAATCTGGTATCAAAATGTCAGGGAATAGGATTTTAGAGCTATTTATCTTTGCTGTTCTTCCCTGAGTTTTTGTTGAGGCTAGATTTAAAAATTTCTTTTCTGAAAAAGATTGAAAGAAATGGTTAAAGAATAAATTAGCATCAGCAGTTACTGTACTTTGACTACCTTTTGCAACTCCTTAATTGCTCTTAATTAAATTAATAAATACACTGCCTTTTGTACATTAAGGTGATGCCAGTGGCTTACTAGAAAGAAAACATATGCATATATATTCTTTGAATTACTTTCCAGTAGTAATTTGTACTGATTACTTTCCCAGATTCCATGTTAGTCAAGGTCAGTATTTGGCTAGAGTCAAGCACAAGGTCTAAGACTATAGAACTCGCTTTTTTCTTTATGCAGAGTTACTGTAACATTTGAATATGTTTTAATTAATACCATCCTTTCACTTGCTGAGCTAACTAGGAATCTAGAGGATGAAAACAATTCTAGGGCTGTTAGTAATAGAAGACTACATTTTCTCTCTCCCTCCCTGATACTCTTCCCCCTTATCCTTTGGTTAATGTTCTGATTTCACTATTGTGGAGAGGGGATGAATGAGTTGGAAATTCTTATCCAAAAAATACTCCCCAGACAGCATTCTTTTCTACACTATCCTTTTAGATACAGCAGTCTGACATTTAAAGTATTGATTGATTGATTTTTTTTTATTTATTCATTTATTTATTTAAGCTTTTTATTTGCATAACATATGTATGGGTAGTTCCTCAGCATTGATCTTTACAAAGCTTTCCGTTACAAATTTTCTCCCCAGTCCCCTCCCCTGCCCTCCCCTAGATGGCAGGAAGTCCACTACATGTTAATAATGATAAAATACTTGACAAGTTGTTGTGCAAGAAAAATTCTATTTACAAGAAAAAAAAATCAGAGAAAGGAAACACAATGCAAGCAAACATCAATAGAGAACATGAAAGTGTTATGTTGTGGTCTACATTTCACATCCCTCTCTATGGGTGTATATGGCCTTCTTCACTGAACAATTGGAACTGGTTTGAGACATTTCTTTGTTGCAGAGAGCCATGTCCATCAGAGTTGATCATCATATAGTCTTGTTGTTGCTGTGTACAGTGATCTCCTGGTTCTGCTCGTTTCACTCAGCATCAGCCATGCAAGTCTCTCCAGGCCTCTCTGAAATTGTCCTGCTGGTCGTTTCTTACAGAACAATAATATTCCATAACATTCATATACCATAATTTGTTCAGCCATTCTCCAATTGATGGGCATCCATTCAGTTTCCAGTTTCTAGCCACTACAAAAAGGGCTGCCACAAACATTCTTGCACATGTAAGTCTCTTTCCTTCCTTTAAGATCTCTTTGGGATATAAGCCCAGTAGAAACACTGCTAGGTCAAAGGGTATGCACAGTTTGATAATAAAGTGTAGATTTAATCCTGGGTTTCTAGCTATAAGGATATCTACTTCAGTTTGGTTTTTGAACAATTAGTATTAGCAATGTGCAGAATCATTACAGGAAGATTTTTAAAAAGTACTACAGACAGTGCCTGTGAGCACATTTACTTTAATACTTTGTATCTCTTGGTTGGGTTACCATGTGTAGAAGCCTAAGGGTTGACCTTGACCTTTGAAGTCCCTTCCAGTTATAGGAGTTTGAAGTTCTTTATACCTGTACATTCATTTCTTTTAGTAATGTTTGACTCTTTATGACCCTATTTGGCATTTTGTTGGCAAAGATACTAAAGTGGTTTTCCATTTTCTTCTTCAGCTCATTTTACAGATGAGGTTAAATGACTTGCCCAAAGTTACACAGCTACTAAATGTCTGAGACTGCATTCGAACTCAGATCTTCCTGATTCCAGGCCCAACTCTTCATCCACTGGGCCAACTACCTGTTCTATATATATCTGTACAATAGGCACCGATGCCCTAGTTTCTTTACCTATCAAACAGGTATAGTACAACATTCTTAGATTTCAACAGTCTGTTTCCTCTGTGAATAAAGATTCATCTGTACTGATTACTCATTTTAGCTTGAGGCAGGTTGACACAGTAATCAGGCTACAGGAATAGATCTTTACTCTGTTATTTCTAGGTAGTCCTGCATATTCTTAAAGCACTAATTGTTGGGTTTCTCTGTTCTTGTATACTTACTCTTCTACTTTCTACCTTTAGCCAGAAATTTTAATTTCCTTGATTCTTGAACAAAAACACTTTATAGTTGGTCTCCAAATAAATTCTTTGGTTGTTAAAGCTACTCTCTTTGCAAACACTACCAGGCACTACTTTGTCAATTCATGTTTCTCTAGGTAGGACCTTTATATCAATCATTTAATAAACATTTACTAAGTGTCTGTTATGTACAAGGTACTATCGTGTTGAGTTAAGTGTGTTAACAGAAGACTCCCCCTAGTTTTTCATGTATATTGCCTCTGTTCAGTCAATATATTTCTTTGCTGGCTATTTCTACTTTAATATCCATATAGGTCACATGTTTGTGACTGTGGTTTGCTCATTATTTCTATGTTCCTGATTTTTCTTAAAAAGTTAAAGTTAGCAAACTCTGTGTGTGTGTGTGTGTGTGTGTGTGTACTGTTTGTATTTTCAGTTTTTTTTCCCCTTTCTAGCCCTACCATACAGAACTCCATTTAGAATCTGCTTTGTGTCTTATGAATTGTATTCACCAGATGTAGATCTCTTGCATCTTTGTTTAGTATCCTAATTAGCTTACCTTAAAACCTCAATTTACATTTTATAATTTTTCCAGTGATAGCTGTAAAAATGAAATCAGGTACATTTTGAGATGACGGAGTTTCACTTATCCTGAAGTCAAGTAAACAAGCACTTTTTAAGGGCTTACTATGTTCCTGAAGCTCACAAGTGAAAAAAAAAAAAAAAAAGCTTTGATCTTTTTATGGTATGTGCTTTTGATTGTATTCTTTTCTTTTTATTTCTTATAAGTCATATAGACACTGTAAAATTGCTTCTACATTTACCTCTACCTGTTTGATGTTATAAAATTACCTCATTATGACATTACTACCATAACTAGGTATTTTGCTGTGATATTAGATTTCTGCCTCTTTATATCTTAGCTGACTTCAGTTCTCTTATGTTCCATTTGTATGGAACCTAATTGCAATGCATTTCCCCCTGAAAAGATATTATATAGGATATGCCTAACAGTATTCAAATTCTGATCTTTACTCTCTTCAAGATTTTTACATGCTTTACCTCTCCACACCAGGGATAGATTTAATTTAACAAACATTTTTTAAAATTCCCCTGTTGTTGGAAGATTTTCTGCCAGTTCCTAGATGATTCTAGATCCCCTTAAATTCCCTATTAGTACTTAGAGATGTACCACTTTACTAAGAAATGGATCTGGAATCTTTCAGTTAACTCACATGTCTGTTGAGGGATGTACAGAATCCTGTAGACATCCTTGGATAGACAAGCCTGTGCAGGTCAAAGCCTAAGGGCAGAGCAGAGGTACTGCCAACTCCTCTCTTCTTCCCCAGTTTAAGCACTTACTTACTGCTTGAACTTCCCAGAATGCCAGGCCAGCACTAGCCTGTAGAGAAGAGAATTTGGGGCATTCTGCCTTTCCACAGCACCAACTTAGCTGTTGAAGTTTTCCAGTAAAATTCAGGACAGCATTTTAGACCTGAAACAAAGCCCAACCTCTGGACCAATCCAATCCCACAGTGCCCAAACCCAGTCTTGTCGTGGAAGAAAATTGAGGCATATCAGGAATAGTCCAGCATGTTATCATTAGCAAAGTATTAGCTTCAGGAGAAAGGCAGAATCCAGGCCAAACTGTCCCTGAAACCTATGACAGGAGTCGTCTCTTAAGTCTGGTAGTAAGAGGAAGTCTACAGCATAGGGAATCCCAGATGAGAGGGAGCTAGGCAGAGCCTAGCACTAACTCTAAGTCCCTTGAAGGAAGGACTTAGTCTGATGCTATACTCAGGACTCATTAGGCACTACCTGTATAAGTTGTGGAGCTTGACCCAAGTACAGATTCATTATGAGTAAATAAAACAAAACTCTGATTACATTGAAGAAATACTTTTGTTTGACATACCCACAAGACCAAGTTAAGCCTCCATCTTATCTATGGGAAGTATAGAAGTATCAGCTAGGGAGGGAAAAATGGTAAGGAAAATTGACTCCTTAGAAAAGAAAGTAGAAAGCTTCCTTTGAGAACTGAATCCCTTGAAAATTAAAATGGGCCAGAGAGTGATTCATTAAAACAATATTAGAAATATAAAAATAAAATCAAAAGATTGAGGGGGGAAAAGTTCGAACATCTAAGAAATATTACATTGAATACAACTGATCTGGAAAACGGGTCAGAGATAGAAAAACTAAGAAATATTATGCAATCTGAAAACTGATCAGAATAAAGCCCTATTTCAGATTATTAATGAAAATTCTCCAGAACTCTTAGAGCCAAAGGGCAGAATGAAAATAGGAAGAATCCACCAGTCACTTCCAGAGAGAGATAATAAAATGAAAACTTCCATGAGCATCTTAGAGCTTTCAAGTCAAAGGAAAAATACTACAAATATTTCTCAAAAGGAGTTCATATACCAAGGATTCATAATAAAGATCATATAGAACTTAGTAGCTGTCCCTCTGAAGAAGAGCTGATCTTAGATTATGATATTCTAAAAGATAAAAATTTATGTACTTATTTTTTATTAAAGCTTTTTATTTACAATGCATATGCATGGGTAATTTTTCAACGTTGACCCTTGCAAAACCTTCTGTTCCAAATTTTTCCTTCCTTCCCTCTACCTCCTCCCCTGGGTGACAGGTAGTTCAATACATGTTAACTATGCTAAAATATAAAATAAATCCAATATTTATACAATTATCTTTCTGCACAAGAAAAATCGTATCTAGAAAGGAAAAAAAAAACTGAGAAGGAAAACAAAATGCAAGCAAACATCAACTGAAAGCAAAATGCTATGTTGTGGTTCACACTCAGTTCCCATACGCCTCTCTCTGGGTGTAGACGGCTCTCTTCATCACTGAACAGTAGGAACTAGTCTGAATCATCTCTCTCTCTCTCTCTTTTTTTTTTTTTGTTTTTGTTTTTTTCTTTATGAAATCTTTTTATTTGCAAAACTTATGTATGGGTCATTCTTCAACCTTGACCCTTACAAAAATTTCCATTACAAATTTCCCCTCCCTAGTCCCCATTCCTCCCCTAGATGGCAAGAAATCCACTGCATGTTAATTATGTTAAAATACTTGACAAATCAAATATATGTATACATATTTCCATACTTATCTTGTTGTGCGAATCATCTCATTGTTGAAGAGAGCCATATCCATCAGAATTGATCATTGTATAATCTTGTTGCCATCTTCTGGTTCTGCTCATTTCACTCAGCATCAGTTCATGTAAGTCTCTCCAGGCCTCTCTGAAATCATCCTGCCGGTCATTTCTTACAGAACAATAATATTCCATAAAATTCATATACCATAATTTATTCAGCCATTCTCCAACGATGGGCATCCATTCAATTTCCAGTTTCTAGCTGCCACAAACATTTTTGCACATATGGGTCCCTTTCCCTCCTCTAAGATCTCTTTGGGATATAGGCCCAGTAGAAACACTGCTTAGTCAAAGGGTATGCACAATTTGATAACTCTTTGAGCATAGTTCCAAATTGCTCTCCAGAATAGTTGGATCTGTTCACAGTTCCACCAAAAATGTATTAGTGTCCCAGTTTTCCCATATCCCCTCCAACATTCCTCATTTCCTTTTCCTGTCATCTTAACCATTCTTACAGGTGTGCAGTGGTATCTCATAATTGTCTTAATTTGCATTTCTCTGATCAATAGTGAGTTGGAGCACATTTTCATATGACTAGAAATAGTTTCAATTTCTTCATTTGAAAATTGTCTGTTCATATCCTTTGACCATTTATCAATTGGAGAATGGCTTGAATTCTTATAAATTTGAGTTAATTTAAAAATTTTTTTCATTAATTTCCTTGAAATTCTTGACCTTTTGTTCTTCTAGATGAATTTTGTTGTTATTTTTTCTTGGTCAGTAAAATAATTTCTTGGGAGTTTGATTGGTATAGCACTAAATAAATAGATTAGTTTAGGTAGTATTTGTCATCTTTATTATATTCGCTTGACCTATCCAAGAGCACTTAATATTTTCCCAATTATTTAGATCTGCCATATCTGGCAAAACTAAGTACAGTCCTCTTGAGGGAAGGAAGAAATGGATTTTTAATGGAAATAGAGGATTTTTCAAACATTTCTAATCAAAAGGCTAGATTTGAATAGACATCTGGAAATATAAATTCAGGTGCCAAGAGAAACAAACAAAAATACACATATTTGTTCAGTTGAAAGAGAATACATAGAAACAAATTATTGCATGCTAATAAAGGGACAAGAAACCAAATAACCTTCTGAGAACCCTAATATCTTTAAAATTTTTTAAAAAATGTTTTCATTGATGTATTGTGATATATATGTCAAATAAATGACCCAAGTTTGGCTGAAATTGTGAATTGTGAAGAATTAAATTCTTCCTG
>JAJPUD010029880.1:0-13559 GCA_023553655.1 Myrmecobius fasciatus
CATGTGGGGCCTTTTCCTTCCTTTATGATTTCTTTGGGATATAAGCCAAATAGAAATGCTGCTGGGTCAAAGGGTATGCACAGTTTGATAACTTTTTGAGCATAGCTCCAAATTGTTCTCCAGAATGGCTGTATCTGTTCACAGCTCCACCAACAATGCATCAGTGTCCCAGCCCTCCCACATCCCCTCCAACATTCATCATTAACTTTTCCTGTCATTTTAGCCAATCTGACAGGTGTGAAGTGGTACCTCAGGGTTGTCTTGATTTGCATTTCTCTGATCAATAGTGATTTGGAGCACCTTTGGTGAAATTTTTTTTTTACCTTTCAGGTTCTTTCAGAAATATTTATGTTTTTCCCCTAGCTCTTCTTGCCCACTAGAATACTGGACTTGACCCTGGATTCTCTCTCTCTGTGAGAGGTGACCTTTTGTCCTATCACAATGGGTCCCACTTCTCTGCCATTAATTTTAGATATTTAGATATAAAAACTAACTACAAAGCCCTGAAAAATTATTTCTTCTCACATCTCAGAAAATATTTTAATTCATACTTTTAAAAATATTAAATTTATTTTCATTCTGACAAAACTCATTTGTTTTCTCTAAAATTTGTTTGATAGTTAAAATAATATCACATATTTTACAAATCATTGTAATCTTGGTCGAATTTCCTCTATTTTCTCCCCTACTTTTGTTCTCTCTTTCCACCCTTTCTTTAGTTGTATGTTATTTTTACCTTCTCTTACAAGTGTTTTTTTTACCCACCTCACCCACTACCTTTTCTCCTCCCACTTTTCTTAGTAGTAGTATTTTTTACCCACTCTACCTACTATCTTATCTTTATCAACCCTTGCCCCTTTCTCTTGCCTTCTTTCTTAATGTTTCTGCCCTCCCTCCTATCTTGTCCCTCCCATTTCTTTTCTTCCTACTTCTTCATAGATTAAATATATTTATATACCTACTTGAATGATTGTTATTCACTCAGAGCCAGAGCTGATGAAATCAAGCTTCAGACAATGCTCAACCCTCTTGCCCATTTTTACCCCTCTTCTAGTAGTAGGTCTTTTGAGCTTCTTGGTGTGAATTAATTGTTCCATTATATGTTCCCTTTCCTCTTTTTCCAGCAGATATTTTCCACCCCTTAATGTCTTTTTCTTTGATGTTATCACATCAGATTCTATTCACAACCACACCCTCTGTCTGTATGATGCCCCCCCTCATCTACTCCAGTGTCAGAAACAGTTCTCAAGAGTTATAGATATTGTTTTCCCATCTAGGGATCTAGACAGTTTAACCTTTAAATATGTATTTCCCCTCTGTTTACCTTACTATAGTTCTCTTGAGTTCTATATTCGTAGATTAAATTTTCGGTTTAGTGTAGTGTGCTTTCTAGGGCCTCTAATTTGGGGTGCTAACATGTACTATACTTTCTAGACTCCCCATGCTGGAGTGCCAAAATATACCATTCAGACTAGCTCTCTGGAGGATCTTGGGACCAGCTTGAGTTCTTGGTCTTAGTGGAGAAGTGATGAGGCTGAGACCCAAGAGGATAGTTAAAAATGGAGTTTCCTTCATTTCAAGTCCTCTCAGCCCCTCAATACCTTAGTACAATTACATCACTACAGCACACTGAGCATGTGCCAACTCTACTATGATTACATCACTATAGCACACTGAGCAAGTGCTAACTATAAGCATCCTGCTATTAATATGTAAATGTCTCTTACTGTAAGTATCCCTGCTTCAAGTAGAGCATAGGTGGACATGCCGCCCTCCCCCCCACCCCCCGGACTTCTCAGGAAGGGTAAGATGCCCCATGGAGACATGAGAACCGAACCAGACATTGTCAGCAGATTCTCTCTGGACTGAAAGGTCTTCTACCTCATCTAGAATTTCCCCACTGTCTGTGGCTCTACAGTTTAGTTCTGATTTTTTCAAAACAAATGATTGAAAGTCTCTTACTTCATTGAAGCTCCATCTCCTTCCCTGAAAAATAATGCTGAATATTACTGAGTAGTTAATTCTTGAGTGTAACCTAAGTCATTTGCCTTCTAGAATATAGTATTCCAGGTCCTCCAATTATTTATTGTAGACCTATCAGATCCTGGGTGATCCTGACTACTGCTACCTTTCTATTTTATAAATGATTATGGTCAGCAGGTTATGTAGGCAAATGAGCAGTCTGGGTTGGCCATGTTTCACTGCCATGCATACTTAAAAGAGCATTTTTTTTAATTAAAACTGTTTATTTGTATAACATATGTATGGGTAGTTCCCCAGCATTGATCTTTACAAAGCTTTCCATTACAAATTTTACCCCCAGTCCCCTCCCCTCCCCTAGATGGCAGGAAGTCCACTACATGTTAATAATGTTGAAATACTTGATAAGTTGTGCAAGAAAAATCCTATCTACAAGAAAAAGAAAAAGAAAAAGAAAACCAGAGAAAGGCAACACAATGCAAGCAAACCTCAATAGAGAGCATGAAAATGTTACATTGTGGTCCATATTTCATATCCCTCTCTCTGGGTGTATATGGATTTCTTCAGTGAACAATTGGAACTGGTTTGAGACAATTCTTTGTTGCAGAGAGCCATGTCCATCAGAATTGATCATCATGTAATATTGTTGCTGTGTATAATGATCTCCTGGTTCTGCTCGTTTCACTCGGCATCAGTTCATGCAAGTCCCTCCAGGCCTCTCTGAAATCGTCCTGCTGGTCGTTTCTTACAGAGCAATAATATTCCATAACATTCATATACCATAATTCATTCAGCCATTCTCCAATTGATGGGCATCCCTTCAGTTTCCAGTTTCTAGCCACTACAAAAAGGGCTGCCAGAAACATTTTTGCACATGTGGGTCCCTTTCCCTCTTCTAAGTTCTCTTTGGGATATAGGCCCAGTAGAAACACTGCTCGGTCAAAGGGTATGCACAGTTTGATAGCTTTTTGAGCATAGCTCCAAATTGCTCTCCAGAATGGTTGGATCGGTTCACAGTTCCACCAACAATGTATTAGTGTCCCAGCTTTCCCACATCCCCTCCAGCATTCATCATTATCTTTTCCTGTCATTTTAGCCAATCTGGCAGGTGTGTAGTGTTACCTCAGAGTTGTCTTAATTTGCATTTCTCTGATCAATAGTGATTTGGAGCAACTTTTCATATGACTAGAGATGGATTTCAAGGGGATTAATGAAAAAAAAAGGCAGATGAAGTTGGCCTTGCTGTACCAGATCTAAAACTATATTATAAAGCAGCAGTCATCAAAACTATTTGGTACTGGCTAAGAAATAGATCAGTCCATCAGTGGCACAGGATAGGTTATCAGGATAATCTAGGCAATAAATTTAACAATTTAGTGTTTGATAAACCCAAAGACCCCAGCTTTTGGGATAAGTACTCACTATTCAGCAAAAACTGCTGGGAAAATTGGAAACTAGTGTGGAAGAAATTAGGGCTTGACCCATACCTAACACCACATACCAAAATAAGATCTAAATGGGTTCATGATCTAGATATAAAGAATGATATTATAAGCAAATTAGAGGAACTTAGTATAGTTTACCTCTCAGACCTGTGGAGATGGAATAAATTTATGTCCAAAGAAGATCTGGAACTCCTAATTGAACACCAGATAGATAATTTTGATTGTATGAAGTTAAAAAGTTTCTGTACAAATAAAACGAATGCAGACAAGATTAGGAGGGAAGCATCAAATTGGGAAATCATCATTACATTTAATGGTTCTGATAAAGGCCTCATTTCTAAAATATATAGAGAACTGTCTCATATATATAAGAATTCAAGCCACCCTTCAATAGATAAGTGGTCAAGGGATATGAACAGACAATTTTCAGATGATGCAATTAAAAGAGCATATTCTTTTTCTTTTTCTTTTTTTTATTATTAAGCTTTTTAGTTGTATAACATATGTATGGGTAGTTCCCCTACATTGATCTTTACAAAGCTTTCCAATACAAATTTTACCCCCAGTCCCCTCCCCTCCACTAGATGGCAGGAAGTCCACTACATGTTAACAATGTTGAAATGCTTGAGAAGTTATGCAAGAAAAATCCTATCTACAAGAAAAAAAAAAAGAATCAGAGAAAGGCAACACAATGCAAGCAAATGTCAATAGAGATCATGAAAATGTTATGTTGTGGTCCATATTTCATGTCCCTCTTTCTGGGTGTATATGGTTTTCTTCAGTGAACAATTGGAACTGGTTTGAGACAATTCTTTGTTGCAGAGAGCCATGTCCATCAGAATTGATCATCATGTAATACTGTTGTTGCTGTGTATGACGATCTCCTGGTTCTGCTCGTTTCACTCAGCATCAGTTCATGCAAGTCCCTCCAGGCCTCTCTGAAATCGTCCTGCTGGTCGTTTCTTACAGAGCAATAATATTCCATAATATTCATATACCATAATTTATTCAGCCACTCTCCAATATATGGGCATCCCTTCAGTTTCCAGTTTCTAGCCACTACAAAAAGGGCTGCCACAAACATTCTTGCACAGGTGGGTCCCTTTCCCTCCTCTAAGATCTAAAAGAGCATATTTTTAAGGATCTTTTTTTTTTCTGTTTTAGAGAGAGATATTGGGCATGAGATTTCAATCCTATGTGGGAACAACTAGGGGAAGAAACTTCTGTCAATACAGGTCAACACTTTCTATGCAGTTTAGGTATTGAAGTCTTGAGAATTTTTGAGAAGCTGTGAGACTTGAGAAACTAAATGATTTGCCCAGGGTTTTATAGGTAATATGCATAAGCGTTAAGATTTAAATGGAACTCCTCCTAATTTCAAGATCACTTCTCTCACCAAAGCACCAGACTGTTTCTCTTTTCTATTTTGCACAATAACAATGATATTGCTTTTTATTTAACTGGGACTAATGAATATGTTCCTATCTCTAGGTATTATTCATTTCTTAACATACATACAAACATACTAACCAGCAAATGTAAAAACTGAGATAAAAAGCTCCAAAAATTTAGATTTTATGTTATAGAAATTTACTATGATGCTAATTTAGAAAAAAAAAAAGTTTTAGTGAGCATATTCACTACAGATAACTCTCCAATGCAATACTTTGCTGAAGCTACTTCCTCAGAATGTTTAAACAACATTTGCTTTTTCTTTATATTTCAAGTCTTTGGAAATCTTCTAGCAATCTCATAAGACTTAAATCTAATATATGACAATTTTTATCCAGATATTTATTATGTGAAAACTCATTTTGGCAGAAACTTGAAGAACTCTTATCATTTTTATGTAGTATATTGCTACAAGGAAGTGCATTTATTGACTGTTGGGTGAAATTGTGATCTTTATGCAAAATGGTTTTGTTTAAGCAACATCTGCTGTATGCTTTTAGGGATACATTTACACAATTATGTTGGCAGAACTATAAGAAAAGGTGAATTTAAAATTTCAAACATTTCCTTAAAGTATAAGACAATTTTGCTTCCTGTGATCTGAAAAGGAAATTCTCCCAAGATTACAATGATTTGTAAAATATCTGATATTATTTTAACTATCAAACTAATTTTAGAGAAAACAAATGAGTTTTGTCAGAATGAAAATAAATTTAATATTTTTTTAAAAGTATGAATTAAAATATTTTCTGAGATGTGAGAAGAAATAATTTTTCGGGGCTTTGTAGTTAGCTTTTTTTCTTTGTAGTTCTCACTTTTTTCTGGGCAGAGTAAAGGAAAACCCAAAAAATTCCAATAGCAGTATTCTAAAATCTTTGCAGGCTGAATGTAAGGGAAAGACACACTCAGCTCTCTTGAGATCATCTGAGAAGAAAGGAATGAAAAATCATTTTCACTTGGAATTGGGGGGCAAGATTACTATGATCTGAAGGGCTTAGGTATGACCACCATAGTGAATGGAAACTCATGTCTCTTCAAAAGAACAAAAGCACTATCAAGCCAAAGAAGTTACACCTTTTGTGGGTGGAGTAAAGGGAGGGACTAATCAAAGGAAGCCATATAAAAAGATCCCAACAGCTCTTTCTGCCAGAACTCCACGGAAAGAGTTAGTCCTATAAATATATATAGTAGGGGGAGCAATATTGGGGGAAAACAGAATCAGGTAAGTTTCTCTTGGGAAAATATCTATGTTTTTCCAAAAACTTTAAGGAATGCCATCTCAGTCTATGAAAAGAATAATAAATTGGAGAGGAAACAAAAATGAGAATTAGAGGAGAAAAAAATTTTGAGTTTTTTGGGTTGATGGTATGAGTAGTGGTGGAGAAAACTTAAGGGTACAGAGATATGAGTTGGAATTGTCCTTGTCTCATTGTCATATTAGATAAGAAATGGGATTGTTTTCAGCCTTTAAAATAAGAACAGTTATTCTTAAACTACTCAGTACAGTTGTGAATTTGGCCAAATCAGAGTATTTAGCAGTATTTAAGAGAAAGCAAAAATGTCTTCAGAATATGCTGGCTCTGAAGTGTGGGTTAAGAGGAAGAAAAGATGGAAGTTCTGGGCACAGAGCCAAGATGATGGAGTGAAGCCAGGAAACAGATTGATTACATTGCATAAAAAAAGGTTTTGCACAAAGAAAACCAATAGAAGCAAGATTAAAAGGGAAGTACATAGCTGGGAAAATTTTTTTACAGCCAGTGTTTCCAATGAAGGCTTCATTTCTAAAATATATAAGAACTGTGTCCATTCTGTAAGAATACAAGTCATTCCTCAATTGAGAAATTGTCAAAAGAATATGAACAGACAATTTTTAGATGATGAAATAAAAACTACATAGTTATATGAAAAAAATGCTCTCAATCACTATTGATTAAAGAAATGCAAATTAGAACAATTCTGGGGTACCACATCACACCTCTTAGATTGACTAACATGACAGGAAAAGATAGTGGCAAATGTTGGAGTGGATGTAGGAAAACTGGAACACTAATGCATATTTGCTGGAGTTGTGAACTGATCTAACCATTCTGCAGAGCAATTTGTAACTATGCCCAAAGGGCTATCAAACTTGCATAGCCTTTAATCCAGCAGTTACAATTACTGGGTCTGGATCTCAAGAAAATCATAAAAAAGGGAAAAGGATCCACATGTGCAAAAATGTTTGTAGCAGCTCTATTTGTTTTGTCAAACAATTGGAAAATGAACAGATGCCAATGAGTTGGGGAATGGTTGAATTGAGCTGTGGTATATGAAGGTAATGAATATTCTATAAAAAGTGATGAACAGGGGGGCGGAGCCAAGATGGCGAACTGCAGACACCATTCTCTGTGAACTCCTGAGACCTTCCCTCAGACCCAGACAAAGTGAGTCTTAGAACTGGTTTTGGAGTGAGGGCTCCGCCAAGCACTTGGACTACAACACACTTCTATCAAAGGTCTACCTTGAAAGAACTCAGAGAAGGTTAGCCTCGGGGGAAATCGGCCACTGGTCCCCATCAGACTCCAGCCGGGGCAGAAGTCAGGGCTGCCATAGAGGGGCGGATTTGAGGCACCCAGGAAGCCCCTGGGAGACGCCTGGGCCACTTTGCTCTCCTTGCGGGCAGGTGCTTTGGCAGATCTGCCTTTGGTAAAGGGTGGATCGAGAGCAGCTGAAAATGTGGTCCTAGTGCAGATCTAGCCCGACCAGTCTCAGACTGGAAGTCAACTCGGCAAACTGCCCCAGGGCAAATACAAATTGTTGCAGTATTCTCTGCTGGTGACCGATATCCCAACTTTCAATCATGAGCAAGAAGAAGCAAGAAGAAGAATGAGCTCTCACCATAGACAGCTTTTACGGAGAAAAAATAAAACAGTCCCCAGATCCTGACATTATGAAAACAATCCCAGATGAAGCCACAAAGGCAGACTTAAGTTGGTCTCCCTTTCAGAAGGCTTACCTGGAAGATTGCATTAAGAATCTCAAAAGAGAGCTAGAAGAAGAATGGGGAAATAAATTGAGATCAGGGCAACAGAAATATCAAAAACTGGAAAATAGGACTGGTGAATTGGAAAAAGAAAACAATTCACTGAAAAACAAAATTGCTGATTTGGAAAAAAATCACCAATTCACTGGAAAATAAAAATGGTGATCTGGAAAAAGACAATTCACTGAAAAACAAAATTGGTAAATTGGAAAAAGACAACAATTCACTGAAAAATAAAACTGGCAAAATGGAAAAAGAATGCATTGAATCAAGAAATTCAATTGGCCAGCTACAAAAGGAGCTAAAAAAGATAACTGAAGGAAATAATACTTTAAAAATTAAAATTGAACAAATAGAAGTAAATGACTCAATAAGACTTCAAGAATCAGTTAAACAAAAACAAAAAAATGAAAAAATAGAAGAAAATATGAAATATCTCCTAGGAAAAACAACTGACTTGGAAAACAGATCCAGGAGAGACAATTTTAAGGATTATCGGACTCCCTGAAAGCCATGATGAAAAAAAGAACCTGGATGCTATCTTCCAGGAAATCATGAAAGAGAATTGCCCTGATGTTTTAGAATCAGAAGGCAAAACTGGTATTGAAAGAATCCACCGATCACCTCCTGAAAGAGACCCCAAAATTAAAACCCCAAGGAATATCGTGGCCAAATTTCAGGACTATCGCACGAAGGAAAAGATATTGCAAGCAGCTAGAAAGAAACAGTTCAAATACCGAGGAACTGTCATTAGAATTACACAGGATCTGTCAGCTTCCACTTTAAAGGATCGAAGGGCCTGGAATCAGATATTCTGAAAGGCAAAAGAACTTGGATTACAGCCAAGAATAAGTTATCCAGCTAGAATGAGCATCATCTTCCAGGGAAGAAGATGGTCATTCAATGATACAGGAGAATTTCACCTATTTCTAATGAAAAGACCAGATCTGAACAAAAAATTTGACCTACAAACACAGAACTCTAGAGAAGCATAAAAAGGTAAAAAGGAAAACTCTTTGAGAACTATATTTCTACTATAGGTATCCTTAAAGAATGGCAGTATAATTTGACTTTTCTTTGATAATAATGGAAAAGAAATTAGAGGTGGAAGGGATACCATACTGAAAAAGAAAAAGGGGGGAGGGTGGAAAGGAGGCAAAATAAAGTAAAAATAAAGGAGGTAAAATAAGGCAAAATCTCATAAAGAGACATAGAAGATCTAATATAATTGAGGGAAAGAAGGGAGGGTGATGAGTATTGGGTAAACCTTACTCTCATTAGATTGGACTCTAAGAGAGTATATCAGACACATTTGGCTTCAAAGAAAGGCCTGACCCTCCTTGTGGAAAGGTAGGAGGGAGGGGAGAAAAGAAAAGGGATAAACTAATAGAAAGATTAGGGGAAAGGTATAAAGGGGAGGGAGGGATTCTAAAGGGAGGAGGATTATTGGTGAGAGGTGGTCATCAAGAGCAAAGTACTGGGGAGGGGGGAAGGGAGAGGGGGAAAGGGAAGAGAAAATCATACCTCTGGGTAAATAAGATGGCAGGGAATACAGATATAGTTATTTTAACTGTGAATGTGAATGGGATGAACTCTCCCATAAAACGTAAGGGGGTAGCAGACTGGATTAAAAGCCAAAATCCTACAATATGTTGTTTACAAGAAACACATCTAAAGCATAGAGATACATACGGAGTGAAGGTAAAGGGCTGGAGCAGAATCTTCTATGCTTCAGGTGAACAAAAAAAGGCAGGGGTAGCAATCCTTATCTTGGATCAAATAAAACAAAAATAGATCTAATTAAAAGAGATGAGGAAGGAAACTATATTTTACTAAAGGGTTCCATAGACAATGAAGCAGTATCAATACTTAACATATATGCACCAAGTGGTATAGCATCCAAATTCCTAGAGGAGAAACTAACACAGATGCAAGGAGAAATAGACCGTAATACTATACTAGTGGGGGATCTCAACCTTGCTCTCTCAGAATTAGATAAATCACAAAATAAATAAGAAAGAAGTTAGGGAGATTAACAAAAGGCTAGAAAAGTTAGGTCTGATAGATCTCTGGAGGAAATTGAATGGTTAAAGAAGGGAGTATAGTTTTTTCTCAGGCGTTCATGGAACTTATACAAAAATTGATCATGTGTTAGGGCATAAAAACCTCAAAATCAAATGCAGAAAAGCAGAAATAGTAAATGCATCCTTCTCAGATCATGATGCAATAAAACTCACATGTAATATAAGGCCAGGAGAAAATAGACCACAAGTTATTTGAAAATTAAATAATCTAATCCTGAAGAACGAATGGGTGAAAGAGCAAATTATACACACAATCGAAAATTTCATCCAGGAGAGTGACAACAATGAGACAACATACCAGAGTTTGTGGGACACTGCTAAAGCGGTTATAAGGGGTAATTTTATATCTCTAGATGCTTACTTGCATAAAACAGAGAAAGAGAAGATCAATGAACTGGGCTTACAATTAAAAAAGCTAGAAAAAGGCCAAATTAAAAACCCTCAATGAAATACCAAATTGGAAATTCTGAAAATTAAAGGGGAGATCAATAAAATTGAAAATAAGATAACTATGGAATTAATAAATAAAACTAAGAGTTGGTTTTATGAAAAAACCAACAAAATAGTAAGCCTTTAGTTAATTTGATTAGAAAAAGGAAAGAGGAAAATCAAATTATTAGTCTCAAAAATGATAAGGGAGAACTTTCCTCCAATGAAGAGGAAATTAGAGCAATAATTAGGAGTTTCTTTGCCCAACTTTATGCCAATAAATTTGATCATGTAAATGAAATGGAGGAATATCTACAAAAATATAGATTGCCCAGATTAACAGAAGAGGAAATAAATTATTTAAATAGCCCTATTTTGGAAAAAGAAATAGAAGAAGCTATTAATCAATGCCCTAAGAAAAAATCTCCAGGGCCAGATGGATTTACATGTGAATTTTACCAAAGATTCAAAGAACAATTAATCCCAATACTACATAAACTATTTTAAAAAATAGGGAAAAAGGTGTATTACCAAATTCTTTCTATGACACAGATAAGGTGCTGATAGCTAAACCAGGTAGGAAGAAAATTGAGAAAGAAAACTATAGACCCATTTCCCTAATGAATATTGATGCAAAAATTTTAAATAAGATTTTAGCAACAAGATTACAGAAAGTCATCCCCAGGATAATACATCATGACCAAGTAGGATTTATACCAGGAATGCAGGGCTGGTTCAATATTAGGAAAACTATTAGCATAATCAATTATATTAATAGCCAAATTAATAAAAACCATATGATTATCTCAATAGATGCAGAAAAAGCCTTTGATAAAATCCAACACCCATTCCTATTAAAAACACTAGAGAGTATAAGAATAAATGGGCTTTTCCTTAAAATGATTAGTAGTATCTCCTTAAAACCTTCAGCAAGCATTGTATGTAATGGAGTCAAACTAGAACCATTCCCAATAAGATCAGGAGTGAAACAAATTATTATTTAATTTGTTTATGAAACAAATTATTATTTAATATTGTCTTAGAAATGTTAGCTTTGGCAGTAAGAGAAGAAAAAGAGACTAGAGGAATTAGAGTAGGTAATGAAGAAAACAAATTATCACTCTTTGCAGATGACATGATGATATATGTAGAGAACCCTAAAGACTCAACTAAAAAACTACTAGAAACAATTCACAACTTTAGCAAAGTTGCAGGGTACAAAATAAATCCACATAAATCACCAGCATTTTTATATATTACCAATAAAGTTCAGCAGCAAGAGATACAAAAAGAAATTCCATTCAAAATAACTGTTGATAGTATAAAATATTTGGGAATTTATCTGCCAAGGGATAGTCAGGAACTATATGAACTAAACAACAAAACACTTTCCACACAAATAAAATCAGACCTACTCAATTGGAAAAACTTAAAATGCTCATGGGTAGGCTGAGCAAATATAATAAAAATGACAATATTACCCAAACTAATTTACTTATTTAGTGCCATACCAATCAAACTCCCAAGAAATTATCTTACAGATCTAGAAAAAAATAGTAGCAAAGTTCATTTGGAAAAACAAAAGGTCAAGAATTTCAAGGCGATTAATGAAAAAAAAGGCTGACGATGGTGGACTAGCTATACCAGATCTAAAACTATATTACAAAGCAGCGGTCATCAAAACCATTTGGTACTGGCTAAGAAATAGAGTAGTCGATCAGTGCAATAGGATAGAATCACAAGACAAACTAGGCAATAACTATAGCAATTTAGTCTTTGATAAACCCAAAGACCCCAGGTTTTGGGATAAGTATTCACTGTTTGACAAAAACTGCTGGGAAAACTGGAAACTAGTGTGGAAGAAATTAGGGCTTGACCCACATCTAACACCACATACCAAGATAAGATCTAAATGGGTTCATGATCTGGATATAAAGAGTGATACTATAAGTAAATTAGGGGAACGTAATATAGTTTACCTCTCAGACCTATGGAGATGGAATAAATTTATGTCCAAAGAAGAACTGGAACTCTTAATTGAAAACCAGATAGATAACTGTGACTATATTAAGTTAAAAAATTTTTGTACAAACAAAATCAATGCAAACAAGATTAGGAGGGAAGCAATAAATTGGGAAATCATCTTTACATTTCAGGGTTCTGATAAAGGTCTCATCTCTAAAATATATAGAGAATTGTCTCATATTTATAAAAATTCAAGCCATTCTCCAACCAATAAGTGGTCAAAGGATATGAACAGACAATTTTCAGAGGATGAAATTAAAACTATTTATAGTCATATGAAAAGCTGCTCCAAATCACTATTGATCAGAGAAATGCAAATCAAGACAACCCTGAGGTACCACTTCACACCTGTCAGATTGGCTAAATTGACAGGAAAAGTTAATGATGAATGTTGGAGGGGATGTGGGAGGGCTGGGACACTGATGCATTGTTGGTGGAGCTGTGAACGGATACAGCCATTCTGGAGAACAATTTGGAGCTATGCTCAAAAAGTTATCAAACTGTGCATACCCTTTGACCCAGCAGCATTTCTATTGGGCTTATATCCCAAAGAAATCATAAAGGAAGGAAAGGGCCCCACATGTGCAAGAATGTTTGTGGCAGCCCTTTTTGTAGTGGCTAGAAACTGGAAATTGAATAGATGCCCTTCAATTGGAGAATGGCTGAATAAATTATGGTATATGAATATTATGGAATATTATTGTTCTGTAAGAAATGACCAGCAAGATGATTTCAGAGGCCTGGAGAGACTTACATGAACTGATGCTGAGTGAAATGAGCAGAACCAGGAGATCATTATACACGGCAACAACAGTACTATACGACGATCAATTCTGATGGACATGGCTCTCTTCAGCAATGAAATGTTTCAAACCACCTCCAATTGTTCACTGAAGAAAGCCATATACACCCAGAGAGAGGGATGTGAAATGTGGACCACAACATAACATTCTCATACTCCTTGATTGATGTTTGCTTACATTGTGTTTCCTTTATCTGATATATTTTTTGTGTAGATAAGATTTTTCTTGCACAACAATGATAAGTTTGGAAATATGTATACATATATTCGATTTGCCAATATTTTAACATAATTAACATGTAGTGGATATCCTGCCATCT